>JAFMSR010000008.1:8906894-9026584 GCA_022818135.1 Saxidomus purpurata
TAGGAAGTTTGAAGACTGTGTGTGATGTAGATCTCAAGATATTTTGTTTAAAAGATTTTCTAAGTTCGGGTCACTGTGACCTTGACCTTTAGCCAACTGACCCAAAAAACGATAGGGATCCTCCACTCAGCAAAACCAATCATCCTATGAAGTTTGAAGACTGTGGGTCCTATAATATTGAGTGTTTCAATAAATATATTTTGACATTTGAATGTGGTAGATAGAAAGATTATAGTCTGATACACTAAATTAATTATTGTTTTCACCCGTTTCTTATGAAATACTATTAGTTTCCATGAGCATGCAGTTCATTCAATATATCCGTCACCGAGTGTAACTGTTTTGGAGGGAACGAGGCTCTGCTGAGTTCCTGCAAAACAGTTACCTGAGGTGACGGATATTTCCATCTGAACCAAATATCTCATGGTATAAACTATTTCTTGCATACCGTATTGCACTTTAAAATAGATATTTAAATGCAAACTTATCGAAATGATACCTTTTAAAATAAAAACAAACGTTATTCAGATGTTGTGTTTAGGAAAGTGTTGTTAAGAACGTTACATCACAAGTAATTCACGAGAGAGATATTACATGGGGGGATGTAATATGAGATTTTCCAGCACTGGTGCAAACTGCGAATACCCTGATATGGTATGCAAGAAAAGAGTGTCTGATTTCTGACATGAATATTGGTACGGTTTCCCCACATTGTATATAGCACAGCAGATTGTATATACACTTACAGTTTGCCCCACTTTCCAATCCAATCAAATGCCCCTATTTCATTCAAAGAAGCTAATTGTATTCTCCATATTGACTCAATATCTCCAATATGAAAATAATTATTTTACTTATTTTTCCAGTAAGTGAGACTGTGACATCACACAGCTAAGCTCCGCCCTTAATCTCTATATATTTCAATACAAATATTGTCTGTAGATGGGAAAACTGTAAGCCGGTTATAGGTCCATATTACAGGAATAAACAAACTTTATTCTTTATATACATTTTGTACGTATTGGGATAAGGCACTGGTGAATAAATGCATAAAACTTAGTTCTCTCATTTTTATGTAGACTTGGTAACGGATAGTTGTCCGACTGGGTTCGAACCTCTGTCCGTGATTCACTTCCTGTCCACTTGCCCCGGCTAAGGAAGGAGGTGCAAAGTTACAAAGCAAATGAAACACATTGGATGTTGCAATTAGTGTTACTTGTATCATTATGATATAATAATGATATAAACAGTATGATGTGATAAGTCATGTAAGGCTTGTTTTTTTCTGATGAAAAGTGTGTACACTTTCACAATATATAAAGGCTATAGCTCAATCATATTATGAGCATGGCAATTGATTGATTGCTGCAAACAATAACAGGTTAACCATCATACACGCGTGGATGCAGGATATAGCTGATATATGATAAATTTGTTCAGAAACACGTACGCCCGTAAAACAGGCTGACGAAATTGCGCAATCGGGCTTTCGAAAATCAGCTTTTTTAAAAATGAATAATTTCATACAATTTACACTCCATAACAAAGTTCAGATGTAGAGAATAAATTAAAAAAAGAATAAATTAAAAAGTGAATAAAAGTCATCTCGAGATTTTTTAACATAATTAAAATCAGTTTGAAATCACTGAAAAACACATTTTTTAAGATTTTCAGTGCAAATCTTCATGAATGTTTCTGAAACAGCTAGGGAATGTTATTTGTATTAGTAGGGTATGAAAAAACTCTACATCGCCAAAATCCATTCAGCCATTTCTTGCACCAGGTTTTTGGCACTTCTACTTTCAGTTTCCATATATTTTATATATGAAATCAGAAAAAGGACCGGCGCAACAAACTATACCTTTGTGTATCTTAATTTGGGTTTCTTTATACGGGAAAAACCGGGGTTTTCCCGTCCTTAAGTTACACGTTAATTAAAAATTATTGATGAATTAAGTGTAAAATGAATTTACAATAATTTCAATATATATACGTCCAAGTTGAATTTAGGTTCTCCGATACAGGAGCCATTTTGGATTTCGACTTCCGGTGGTAATGACTAAAACATTTCCGAAAACAACTCTTCCCCCTGTTTTCATTCTTCAACAACCAGCTAATTACTTGTTGTTAAACTTAATGATTTTATAAAACTTTTTAAAAGAAATTCATTATATATAAAAGTATTTTCCCAATTTTGTCAGGAACGCTGAATGACGCAGCTCCCAGCGCTGTAAGGGGAGGTAATCGTTACGTTGCGTTATTCAAAAAGCGTCTACTGACCACGAATTGAAGCGTTGTTTAATGGACGCTCATCGTACCATTATACGGAAAGTTGTATTAGTAATTCGTGTTATTTTTTTAAAAAATGTTTTTTATTGGTTAGACTGTAGTAAATGTGGTACTTTTTTTTTGTATTACTTATTATGATAACAGTTACAAATTAATTAATGTATTTAGTTTTTCCCGTGGATAGGTAGCACCTATAGATATATTAATTATGTATGCATTTTCTATGAATCTGAGCTGTTTTGGAACTTTCTGTTGATAGCGGGAAAGCCCGCGGCCAGGCCGACGGGCGTCGCCCTATAGGTAATGCGTATAACATGTATAAAGCATGTCAGTAAGTAACAAGTTCAAAAATCCTATTTTTCCAACATTTTTCAACATATACCATCAACTTCTGAAAAGTGTCTTACTTCCGGATGTTGATGCTGGGGACGCCATTATACCGATGCATTGTGGGCAAAATTAGCACGCGGTGAATGTGCGTTATGCAACGGAATGGTCTAAAATGAATTAACGATTAAAAGTCCACAAGGGTATTATCGCTTGCAAATATTTAGTTCGAAAAAACAATAAAAGTATTCATAAAACATAAATTCTAAAGAATTACCGCAAATTCATGCAAGTTCAAATTATAGTTACTTCAAGAACTCATCACTGACTTCCGTTACATTTATTTTTGTTGTGACGCCACTAATGTCTGACGATTCGTCCCGATTACGATTCGAAACATTAATACGAATAATTTGCATTAATAACTGCACGTGTATTATGCATTGGTTATTCTCAAACACAACAGTATGAGGATTATGCTTCCTCTGCCAGTCTGGCTGGTTTTTAATTAATGCACAGTAGACACAATTGTTTGAAGCAACATTTACATTGCAAGGATCAATTTTTAAAATAATAATTCAATAGAACTTTATTTAACTGAGTCACAGCTGGAACTTGACACACATGCTTTTTTGACATCTATATGCTATTTTATCTCGTTAAAATGCTCAAGACGTCATAGTGTCATGGGGTTGGAAAGTCTTGTTTAAATGGCCGACTATACATGTATATATTTTAAAGTATTTCGGATCTGTTGTCTGGTTGTAACTTTCTAGACTGGCAAAACATCTTCCGTACGGCCCCTGACTCCTCCACTATGATAACTTATTGTCTTTTGAATGAGATCTTTACAACGATATTCTGTGCTAAATATATACGACAAAGGTCCCCAAAAGATGTATGTTTTAGGCTTCGTTGAATAGTGGAGGATACACAAAACGTGTCCAATTAGAGAGCCTCAATCTTGCCTTAATATACTCGGCTCTCCGCTTTGATCAGTTTATTTGTTTTGATAATTTCTTACACGTTGTTGTCAAGCCTTTTGTAGAAGAAACGCGCACACAAACTATTTTGCTCGCTTTAACATTGAATTAGCAAAACTTAGAAATCCCCCTGATTCTCTACATGCCAATTGTATTGATTATCAATGATATAACTCTAAAAACGCAAAAGCCTACATACAGTTAAATGTAACAACTTTTTTCCAGTCTATTACAATTTGACGTATTTCAGGGCTTTCCCGCTTGTTAGGCAGTGCCTAATTTCATATTAAGTTTAAAAGAAATGCCAAAAATGTCTTTTCTTCGACAATTCAGAGACAAATTTTTGCAGGAAAACATGAACAATTCTGTACTTTTAAACTCTTTTTCACATGTTTTTACCATACTTGACATGTTCACACCTTTTCCATGTGAAGAAAATCATTTTTAAAAAAGCTGATTTGGGCAATTTCATCAGCCTGTAAAATACGGATGGCCGCGAAATCACATTGCACTTCCGAAATAAACTGTCCTATGATCTGAAAGTAATGTAAAAATACTATACCAATGTGGGATATTCTACTGCCGATATCTTTTCGCGTTTCAACAATGTCTCCCTTAATCTATTCATTTTTTTATCAAGTTTTTTCTTTTCTTTTTGGTCTCCCGGCATGGAAGTCGCCATCTTGAATTTGTATAATACAAATACATTTATACGAAATACTCCTAATATATTTGACTATTTCTTCAAAAAAAGACCATAATATCGCATGAAACGGCAAAAGAATAGCACTCAAAATTAAAGTTTTTATAGTTGCAAGTTTAACATAAACGTATAAAGTGACCTTGTGTATATAATATTTCGTTTTATGATTTACGTCACAACAGAAAAAAAGGCAGTGTCTAGAGAACCGGAACCGGTTCCCTAGACAGCGACCTTAGCGAACCGGAATCTGTTCTCTAGCCTATATCCGTCTATACACTAGCGAACCGGAATTGTTTTCCTGCATATATTACAGGTAATTGTGATAAGAAAATAGATTATTTAATAATTATAAAGTGAAAACTTCCATTTAAACAAGAAAAATGTGGGATTATCAGTTTATTTGCATTAGTTTTCAATGTGTCGATTGTCGAATTGATCTCCTTCGCCTTCCGCACTTCCGGTTTTAATATGATGTCTATGTGTACGCTGGCGAAATGGTAGTCTACACAATGATCTACCATTTCGCGGTGAAGCACATGGGACAGGAGGATTAATAGTCGTCGGGTTGTTGCAGAAGTTACGCAGGTGGAAGCTGGCGAAGTTTGACATAGTCTTCATACAGTCTTCATACAGATAGGTAAAAATGATATAGAAAAATTTAACAATCATCAGTTACTCCATGCCCTACTTGATATAAGAAATGAATTCCGCAGCTGTGGTGTTCAGCACGTCGTATTTGAGAGCCTCTTCCATTGTCATCAACGTCGATACAAGTTATGCAGACGTCTTAACAAGACCTTGTTGAAACTCCCACTTGACAAAATATGGTCACATGGTCCAGAGTTAATGAACAATGACGTTATAGACAGACGTGATGGTGTGTTTAGAAGAGATGTTGACTTTAAGTTCATCGACAGCATCAGTCATGCCTTCCTGAACCAGAGGCTCTGAAAACAGTCCTTTTCGGGCTAAACTGACTCTTAATAGGGTCGACGGGCCATGATCAGAGCTCCTCGTGGTGTAGCCTGGATGTGACATAATGAAAACGAAAGCAAATGCTTATGTATATTTAGGTTTAATTATTTCTCTCTAGCATATATTACATAAAATCAAAAACATTTACAGAAAAATTGTGCTTTCTGTTTCAATGCTATTCATTATGTTATAACTAAACGCTCTCCTTCGTCATTCTGTTATCTCTAATACTAATACTGCGTTAAGTCTTTCATGTCATAATTTTAGGAAGGATCTCTAAATATTCCTCTTCCGAATTACATATTTAATGATAACAATAATAATCAACATATGCATTGTTTATATAGCTGTATCAATAAACGTGCCGATAACAACACGCCAAATAATTCGTCCGAATATTAATTCCGGTTCGCTAAGGTCGCTGTCTAGGGAACCGGTTCCGGTTCTCTAGACACTTCCAGAAAAAAATGGCGGCGTCGTGCGTGACGGCAGAACAGTGTAAATCTTGGGAAAAGTCTGGAAAACAGGAATTGTATGTACAGCTTGCTATACAAGAGCTTATAGATATATGACTTTAGTACTGATTTAAATGATGGTCATTGCTTTTAGATGTAAACATGTTTCCATGTTTGTAAATCGCCATGTTGAAATTCAGTTTTCCGAAAATGATAGAATAAAAGCACAGTTTGAAGTTTTGGTTTTAGTTTTTACTTTTTCATTTCTATAAAAAATGACCTCAGTTAATATTTAACAATAGGTGTTACTTATCAACCAGAAAGTCTTAAATATTCGCAAATTTGTAATAGCAATTCTTGATACAAAGGTGATGTGAACAAAGCCTAAATTTTATCACAGATGTTGGGGGCTGGACCTGAACCCCTTAGGCTTGACACTCGCCCCTCCCTTTCCCTGTCACTCCTGCTAACTGCAGTATCTTTAAATTCATCCTACTTATGGATGTAAGCTAACCAATTACAGATTCAATTCCTTATTCTATTTCCCTACTGATCACAAAGTAATTAGACTCACCCTAAGTGAGTCTAAATAATTTGATGTTGAAGCGAGTGAGATAGTTTTTGGATGGGCGCTTTCTTCTGAGGTTTGACAACTATAAAATATATCCAAAAAACAGGTCAGACAGATAAGCAGAATGAATAAGCTAGTTTAGAGTGACAGTGTGTATAAATACACCTCATCCAGCAAAAAATTAAGAAAGCACATGAGACATATATTGAAAACATACTAGACATTCAACATTCAGAAAACACAAACACTAATAAATTCAATACCAAGCGCCTCTACTCACTTATAAAAAATGCCAGACAAGATAACCAAGGTATTGCACCGTTAAAAGATCAGACAAATGGTAAAATCACCTCAGAAAACCTTGGTCAAGCAAATATTCTGAATAAACAATTCCGGTCTGTTTTTCAGGTGTTTCTCCCCTTGTCTCTGTCCCAGCTTTGCAGGACTTCCTAGGAAAAAGGAAATACCCTACAATGCCCAACATTGAAATTGACCCCAACGGCGCCCTGAAATTACTCCAAAACCTAAAAGTGGATAAGGCTGCTGGCCCAGATATGATTAAGCCCATTGTCTTGAATGAGCTCCGCCATGAGATCCTTGACATAGTATCACTAATCTTTAAAAGATCCCTTAATACTGGTCAACCCCATCCGATTGGACGAAGGCAAATGTCACCCACTATTCAAAAAAGGTGATACTAGTGACCCTGCTAACTACAGACCCATATCGCTAACTTGTATTCTATGTAAACTCCTAGAACACATAATTGCATCTAGCCTATCCACACATCTCTCAAAACACAACATACTTTATGAGCTGCAACATGGGTTCCGTGAAAGACGGTCCTGTGAGACTCAGCTCATTGAGCTAGTTGATGAAATATCCAAAAACCTTTCCTCAGGTAAACAGACCGACCTTGTCCTACTTGTCCTTTTTAATAGGTAGATCTCAGTCAGTAGTGGTTAACGGTTGCACGTCTGATCAAGTCCCTGTTACATCTGGGGTCCCCCAGGGCTCTGTCCTAGGACCTCTGTTGTTCCTACTCTATATAAATGATCTCACTGACACGGTCACCTCCCAGGTGCGGCTTTTTGCTGATGACACTGCCGTTTACCTTGCAGTTACTTGCCTCTCTGATTGTCAAAGGTTACAAAATGATCTCTCTAAGCTAGAAACGTGGGAAAAACTGTGGGACATGGAATTTAACCCTAGTAAATGTCAGGTCCTCCATATCACACGTAGTAGAAAACCTATCCAGTTCCCATATAAGCTTCATGGTCAAACACTCTCACCAGCTAAGGATGCAAAATACCTTGGTGTAGACATCAGCCAAGACTCAGCTGGAATACACACATCTCAAGAATAACAACAAATGCAAACAGAACACTAGGCTTTCTCAAACGTAACATTAAAACAAAACATGAAAATATCAAATCACTCTCTTACAAAACATTAGTCAGACCACAACTAGAGTATGCATCATCTGTATTGTCACCACACACCCAGGTTAATATTCACAAGCTGGAGATGGTCCAGCGACACACAATCAGATGGGTAAAAATGATTATTCCAGAGATACCAGTGTGACAGACCTGCAGAACACCCTTGGATGGAGCACCCTTGAGAACAGGCGTCAAGCCTCCAAATTGGTTATGTTTTTACAAAATATACTACAATCTTGTAGCAATCTCCCTGCCCAGTTACCTAGAAGTCCCAAACAGGTTAACAAGACATATGCACCCCCTTAGTCTCCGCCAAACCCATGCAAATTCGGACTTCTTTAAGTACTCTTTTTTTCCCCCATACCACACATATTGCGATCCTGCCTGATCTTGAATCATTAAAGCAGGCAGTGGCCCAAATCAATTATTAGTCATACAACAGTTGTTTTTAACCCTTTTACTCTTTTACTATTTTAACAGTTTTAACCGTCTTGTTTCTCTTGACTGTAGGAGCTATCTTGCAGTAGTTTTATCTTTTATTAACACCCGGCGTGCACCCTGCCCGTAATACTCGTGAGAGGTGTGAGGCAGTATAACAAGATAGATAGATCTTGGTCCTGTTGTTTCCACGGGGGAATTGATTCACTGAATTACTTGTTTCATTTTGTAGAGTAAAAAAATAATACTTGCGAAAAAATACAAGAAAATCTTGAGAAATTCAAACCTGAAGATTTGTATATGTACTAAGCAAAACTAGAAACGCCCCTGTTTTATAGCCGGTAAAGCTTTGTCTGTGTAGTTGCTTCATGTTCAATGTACATGTATTTTAAACCCTGGCGATGTTCAGAATACGATCGTGTGCAGTTTACCCGATACGCACAGTTTACATATCGGCCAGTAACTGGAACAGTCATTTGCACGTGCACGCTATACATGTCATCCATATGTTGATTCAGTTCATGTCGTACCATTCATGCGATAGGGGCTATTCTGAAAATTAAATTTTTTCTTTAATTTTTCACTGTTTTCGATATGCCACGGCTTTCCGAAAACGAGCAAAATCAGGCAGTTGGGATGCTTGCTGGTGGGATGTCCGCCAGGGTAGTCGTGCATCTGTTCGGGTGCTGTCAGAAGACGATTGATCGTCTTGCAGCCCAGTACCAGCAGACTGGGGCTGTTCACGACCGGCAGAGAGCCGATCGTTTCATTACGTTGACACATTTACGTCAACGTCAATTGGCAGCCACAGTCACTGCTAGGCAATATGGTGTCTCAGGGCAGACCATTCGCAACCGGTTGCGTCGTAACGCCCAACCAATCAGGGCACGCCGCCCGTACACTGGTCAGATAATGACCCAACATCACCGTGCTGCCAGGCTGTTATGGGCGAGACGTCGTCTGAACTGGAGAAGGGCCGACTGGAACCGAATTTCGTTCACCGATGAATCTCGGTTCACAGTTAGTCATGCTGACGGAAGATTACGGGTATACAGGCGTAAAAATGAAAGATTCGCCGATTGTTGCATTGTTGAGAAGAACAGGTTTGGGGGAGGGAGCGTAAAGGTCTGGGGTGGGATCATAGAACCAGAAGACAGATTTGGTTGTTGTACAGGGCAACATTAATGCACAGCGTTATGTTGCAGACGTGCTAAATGCATATGCCTTACCATTTATTCGTCAGCATGGTCCTGGTGTAACATTGATGCAGGACAATGCCCGCCCTCATGTAGCCAGGGTCACCACTCAATTCTTGCAGCAAAACAATGCCAACGTCATGCCATGGCCCGCGGTTTTCCCGGATCTCAACCCCATTGAGCACACATCGGATCAGCTTGGCTGCAAAGCACAAGCTAACCATCAGATTGACAATGTTCGCGATCTTAAACGGGCGTTACAACAGGAATGGAGGAATTTGCCCAACGCACTGGTATTGCGTTACGTTACGTCGATGCGGCGTAGGATCATTGCATGCATTCATGCAAATGGTGGCCACACTCGGTACTAACGAGATTTACTGGATGTGCCACATTTCTTATTGAAATTCCATCTCTAAACATCTGAGTTTTTGTGATTTTTGATTTTGACCCCTACCTCTCTTGACCGGTTATCTCTCGAAAAGTTAACAAGATAGCCAGATGCAATTAATTGGTTTTGATACAGAAATGAATGAACTTGTTTTTAAAGTAACCCTTTTGGTTTTCGATAAATCTTTCCTGAAATATGGAGGGACGTTTCTATTTTTGCTGAGTATACATGTAAAAGTGTATTAATTATTCCATGTATGGATAATGCAGATATTAATCGTCTACTTTATGTATTTAGTTTACGTTTCTGCAATGGTGTTGGTGATAAGACTGTGCTTGCAAGTCTTGGAAGTCATGACTTGAGACAGGCTGTGTATGATGTTTGCCTACATGTTGTCAGAGGAAACTTGAAACAAGAACAAGCGTTGCATGCATTTGCAGACCTAAAGGTATAGACATTTTGGATTTCTTTAAAGTATTTCAAATAACTATGACAATAAATAGCTCATCTAATAAAAAAATATATCGGTTAAAATAATCAGCAAATAATTTCTTCTTGGTTAGGTTTTGTGTTTGGTTTTGTGTTAAGTCAACTCTTATCCAGATGTGTCAAAACTTTTGCTTTGAAACTTGAAACACTTCTTTACCCTTTTAAGCTGACTATATAGTGCAAGTCGGTTAGCACTACAGACTGCGCTTGCTGTGCATTTGTTTTTACTTAATTCTTTAAGATAACAAACAATATTTGTACAATTGAATTTTATTATTTGGATGTTTTGTAGCCACCATCAGATAATTGTTTGAATGTATACCTCTGCTTTAGAAAATCTTTCGTAGTTTATTTGAAATGTTCTAGTTGTCATTTTTAAGTGGTTTCAGAGTATATTATTTCAAAGACTTTTGCACTGTCTGGTTTCAGGAGCAGTACCCTGATTTTGCGTCCTTGGTTTGTGATATTCTTGGACTAATAGGTAAGATGATGTTTTACGTAGTTAGATCTGGTTGTCAGACTTTCAGGATGTATTGTCTGTCTGTTCATGATGCAGAACTTTTCAAGACTCCAGACATCAAGAGTCTGGTGATTGTGACTTATTTGATCGACTAATCAGTGATAATTAGAGCAGCTTATATAACCAGTATCATTAATTAAAAATATTTTTGGTCAAAAAATTTGTCCGTATTGTTACAAAATGATGAAAGTAATGAATGATAGAAGTGTCTTTGCAATATTAATACTCGATATTTGTTTTTTCTGTATATGTTTGATGTTAAAGTCTAATGACTGAGCTACTTCTTTTTCTTGGAATTCTTTCATTTCAGTAAAGGTTAACCACTGAGATTTTGATTAACAAGTTTAAGATTTTAAAAGAACAAAAAGGCTATAATCATAAGAGTTTTCAGACCTGAAAAATATTTCATTGGTAAATCGTAAGCATCTTTTTCATTTCAGATGTTGAGCTAAACTGTGTAGATGAAGTTAAAGGTGCAAGAGACAGATTTTACACTTTGGTTCAGACAGTTGCCCTGGTATGTACAGCCCTTTTAAACCAGAAACAGTGTTAGGTAGTTTAATGTGCTAATGCATGAAAGTTACTTCAGTTATCGAGTGGTAGGTACAGTGCTATGAACGTGTTATAGGGGAAGGGTTCGGGGGGGGGGGGTTAGATAACGGATTGATGAAATATTGTGAACATTTCAGAGAAAATATCAGTTCCATTTGGGCCTTGAAGTAAATTTTTTTACAGAAAATTTAAACACTAAGGCTATACATGAAGCAGGTCTTTACTAGATATTGACCTAAGCTGAAGTTTTTGGGTCCTATTGATGATCTGCCTGTGTACAAAATGATGACAATATATCTTGTCCATATCACTCTTAAATGTTTTTCTTATTTTTGTTTCTCTCCAGACTTATGACTGTGAGTCACTGTTGAAGTCGCGGCTGGACCATGACACATTGGAGAATTCAGGACTTGTTCCAAACAAGACTGTGTTTACGCAGAAACATGTGAAGATCAAGACAAGGCTCTAGTAAGAACTGTTGATTACATTTATCTGTTTTCAGATGGTGCTTTTTGATTAGCTTTATATCGCGTCACACAAATAATGAAGAGTCAAATTAATTTTCACTTTTAAGTTTTCATTTGCACCCTCATTTCTAGATGTTTACAAACATGTGTCAGACTGTCACTACAGTCGGAACAAGTTGGTAGGTGGTAGTGAGAAAGAAAAATATATTTAAATGGATCTCTAAAGAAAGAACATATTTCAAGAAAACAATCATAAAGTTCAAATCTTTTCATACTTTTGACATTTGCAATACATGCAGGCAAAACCTTCCTTGTATATGTACACAATGCAGAAAAAATATTTAAAAGAGTTGAGGCATTTCATAAGACTGAATATGTCCTGTGGCATGCATAAAGTGTAACTTGCTTGCATCTGTCATGTCTTAAAGTCGAGTACAGAAGGCAGTGGTAGTGGATCTCATTCAGTAGCTGCAAGGCAGCATGTAATTTTCAATACAAGCAAGTTGACAGATGGAATAGAAATGACTGCATAAAGTATATGTTTAATAGAAAACACTATACATTTATACACCCAAACCTGTGAATAAAGACCACAAATGTGGTCTTTATTTGCAGGTGTTTCTGTAATAGCTGAGTTGTAAAATGTTTTGCCCCTACTTGTTTTTATTTGGAGGTGGTCTTTAGCACAGGATAGACTGTTTTTGTGTATTAAAGATTTACTTCATTGTAGTTACAAGCAGCAGAAGTTTAACCTGTTGAGAGAGGAGAGTGAGGGCTACTCGAAGATTGTGACAGAACTCAATCAGGAGATCACTGATAAACTCACACCTGAAGTCGTCTTGCAGAATATTAAATCTTTAATTGGTGAGCCAGTCAGATTCTTTTTACTCTAAAGAGTTTCATTGAAACTTGTAAATTTATGTAAAACGAAACTGTTCTTTTTTTTTGGTTTTTCCCCCAAAAAATTAATCTGTTAGTTTAAACTGCATGTCAGTAAGAAACTGTCCGACTTGAAGAACACTGTATCATCAACACTTGTTCTCAAGTGAGGTGCATTGTACTAGATGCCAAACAAAATAGTTGATTTTCATTCAGCTGAACACAGCTTTCTATATCATATGACATACATGTACATGTATATATTGCATGAAACTGAACCCTGCATTGAGGCTGTGTTTTCTTTGTTGCAGACAGCAATGGAAATACAGACTTTTCAGTAAACAGTGGTTTATATTTAGTTCTGAATTATGTTATACCACAAAGGCATTCAATCCAAAGAAAGGGAAAGTATATAGTTTATTAGACATTACACAACACTTTGCTCTATGATTTCAGGATGTTTCAACTTGGATCCCAACCGTGTGATAGATATCTTACTGGAGTCATTTGAGAATCATACGGAGTTGGAGGAGTTCTATGTGCCATTGATACAGTCCTATGTGAAGGACAGTGTTACACTATGTCACTGTCTTGGCTTTAAGTTTCAGTTCTTTAAGGTAATATGCTGAGCGTTGGTAATATTATAATAAAATGTGGAGGCGCAATGGTAGCGCGTTTGCCTCAGGATTGAAGGGCCCCGGTTTCTTCCCCCCCCCCGACATGTCGGTAGTGTCCTCACTAGGCAAGACACAAATATTTCCCCATTCCCCCCTCTCCCTCCCCCCCCCCCCCCTCCCCCCTCTTTGAGGTTGATTCCTTGAATGAGTCTCGGAGCTTATAAGTTGTAAGAACTTGTTTCGCAATCGAGAATAAATTAGTAAAACTATTATAATAAAATAATAAATTACATGATTTATGTGCTTCATACAGTAAAACTTTGTCAACTCATGCATCAATGACCTCGAAGATTTTGTTAACTCAAGATATCTTATCAGTCCTGGTCAGTTTTACTATATGTTTACTTATGCATCATCATGATTAATTTGAGTATGGTATCTTTAGAAACACATTTAATATATACCCATAGCTTTGGTTATTTAAAGCTCTACTGGACAGAGTCCGGCAGAGTCCTTTTGTTTGGTTTGTCCATCGTCTGTGCATAAACTTTTCCTTGATGACAATCTACAGGTCACAATTTTCGTTTGACTACCATGAAACTTGTTCAGAAGGTTGCCCGCAACCTGTAGATGATATGTATATTTGACAGATTTTGTTTAAATTACACAGGATGATGAAACTCCTACCTCCTTGTTCAAGTTGGCAGCTTTGTTGATGAAAAATGATCTGGTTCAGTTGGATACATTATACCCACATGTAAGTTGTATTTCTAAAATACCTGTGTTGTATATGACAGCATTTGTTTTTGTAGTTATCGGACACATTGAAAATATTGTTGAAGAAACAAGTATTGTGGTATCTAGGGTGTGTGAGGAATAATTGACATTGCAGAAATTCTAAAAGGGAATCCTGACTTAATCCAATGTTGCACAGACTCTTTGTATGTTTTTTTTTCACAGCACACAACCACCCTGGTCATTTTGGAATGGTTTGAAGTTGTTTTGTTTTAATGATGTTATGCATAGATTTTTATTAGGTAAAACAATGGTTTTCTCTCAAAAGGATGCACATTATTTATGCATTTTCCTAGTTATTAGAGTACATACACTTTATCCCGGTGTCCAGTATAGACCATGATCAGTCAACACAGCTGTGCAGTCTGGCCATAGTCCTTGCTGTTTGACCATAGTCTATGCATGCTGTTTGAAGATAGTCTATGCTGTTTGACCATAGTCTATGTGGTTTGAACATAGTCTATGTGGTTTGAACATAGTCTATGCTTTTTACTTGATAAAGTAATAGTATTAGTCTAGTTTGAATGATGGACAAGTCCATTGTCAAAATTCACCAGGGGTTCAGGGTAAACCTCTAACCACAAAATTCACCAGGGGTTCAGGGTAAACCTCTAACCACAAAATTCACCAGGGGTTCAGGGTAAACTTCTAACCACAAAATTCATCAGGGGTTCAGGGTAAACCTCTAATCACAAAATTCACCAGGGTTCAGGGTAAACCTCTAACCACAAAATTCACCAGGGGTTCAGGGTAAACCTCTAACCACAAAATTCACCAGGAGTTCAGGGTAAAACTCTAACCAATTTAAGATAATATTATGTAATTTCAGTTGTACCCCCCAGACAGTACTGTGACAGAATATAGTAAGAGAGAAATGAATGATGCAAAACAGTATGCCAGAAAACTGATGGTTGTAAGTCTATCTGACAAGGCCGATGACAAGAAGAAAGAAGAAGACACCATCAAGATTGACCCTGTAAGATTCTACGGTTATTGTAATATTTCAAGTACAAAATTATGCATGCTAACCATTTATTCAAAGTTTAAATCTATATTTGTACAGTTACTAATTTAATTTTTCTTTTGCCTCTCTTATAATTCAGTCAAATTTTAATTTTTATCTTTAAGCAGAATTTGATTAAAGGTTCAAGTAGGTTAGTCATGAAATGTATTAATTAGGTTGGAAATATATCCTGACATAAAATGGCAAAAGCATTAAGTTCCCCCTTAGAATTACATAGATGGGCCAAGACATATTGTACAAATCAGCAGTGAAACTTTTGTTACCAAGAAAATATGAAGGTACACTCACTGCTTGGTGACACAGTGCAAATATGCAATATGTTGGATCCGTTGAATTTAGTGTTAATACACCCTTACGGAATGTCACTGTATGTATAAACATGTTAGCATGCTTTCATTTTCACTCTTTCAACAGCACAAGAACAATCAGAAACTAGGCTTAGTTGAAGCATTATTGAGTATAGGAGCATGGGAGAAGTCGAAGGCTATCTTAGACAGACTTCCGGAGTTCTTCGGTACCACGTGTAAGCCAGTTGCAGCAGCCCTATGTGCCCTTATACACTCGGTCCTGGACCCTGTATTCAGGAAGTAAGTTGAATAAAATTAATAGAATTCTATGACTGTACAGATGCTATGTTGGTTCAAGCTGGAAAATGTCAGTACCCAGACAGGAGGCTGAAGGCATTAATCCTGTTTAAATATCTAAAATACTCTTTTTATCCAATTTGGATAGTAAGCACTTACTGCTCGAAACAATGTTCCCTGAAAATTAAGGGACAGAAAAGGCTAAGTCCAGGCCCTGGTCATACCGCTCAGATGGCAGAATCATTGGCTACCAGAAGGGCTGAAATTGCTTAACTTTTTTCAGAAGTTAAACTTTATTTGAATAAATTCCTTGATTAAATTGTACATGCATGTATTCATGTTGCTTACAGGAACAGTGGTATGAGTTCAAAGTTAGCAGCTAAATGTGGCAAGCCTAGGGAGTTGGGAGTAGATGTACAGCTTGCTACATCATACAGGGATGTGTATAACCTTGTATTCCCTATGGTCACCTACCTGGGTCCATATGCTGCCTGTGATCCAGTACTACTTGTGAAGCTTGCAAGAATGGGAAAACATTACATGCACAAGGTATTGTAGTTTTTTTGCTACAATTTTTGACTTTATATGTTGTTGAAAACACATTATGCTTAGCTCTTTCTTAAATAGGAGGATTCAAAATGCAAAAGCTTAAAACAGACCAGTGGGGGATTTTAGACAGGTCAAGACTTTTACTTGACTGATATTGAACAGCATGAAATCATATTTTTGATCCCTATAGTCAGGCAAAAGTTAGTATGATTGTGGCAAGGAGTTTTTCCAAGCAGTCGTTGGCTGTTGTTACAGTCCAATCCAACACTTAACCCATATGCCTTATCTTGCTGCATATTCCAGCTATTTTTGTTTATTGATTAGCAAATCTCATTGTTTTTTTCTTTAGAGAAACCAGGGGACTTTGAACGTTGATGATAATATCATGTATTTTGGTTTGTTGAGCATACTCGATGAAGTGATAATTCCAAGTTTATCATTCCTCACCTGTAACTGTTGTATATCTGAGGAAGTGTGGGGGTTGGTCAAAATGTTCCCGTATGAACTGAGGTAAGTCTAGCGACAATTGTTACACCATTTCTTCATAAAATGAAGTACCAAGCTGGGTAGCAATGACAATGTATGTTTGTGTCAAGGCATTCTGTGGCCTCTCATCTTACATTACACTGAGTCCAATATTTCAAGTATTGCTGACGATGTTACAGTGAAATCTGCTAAATGTGTTCAGTGTCTTTAAGCAGACTTAAGGCAAGATAAAATACAATGCTCAGCCTGATAGCTGATTTAAAAATACAATCTTAGATTTTTTATCATAAGGTTCTTAACCAACTTATAAGTATTCACCAAATGTGCTCTGAATATTGCAGTTCTGTTTGGATGATTGTAATAAGCTGCATTTTGTGAAGTACTCTTGCCATCATGGTTCCCTTATGTACATTTAATATCAGTTATGATGTGTTACAAATTTGTCTTACAAATTCTGTGTTGACTACACCAGGTATCGCATGTATGGCAACTGGAAGAACGAGATGTACAGCATCCATCCCAGGTTAATCAAGGTCAAGGCTGACTGTCTGGAAAAAGCCAAGTATATCATGAAGTAAGTTGCTCATGCTCTTTAATAGAAAGTGATAGATTAATGGACGAAAAGGGTTTGTAATTAAAATTTCATTGAAACGGAACAATATTACTCATTAACTTATATGAAAAAGAAGTACATTGTGTATTACGTTTTATCAGATCAGGTTGACAGGAAAGTGAAAATGACGATGAATCATACAGTAATGTTAGTTCACCAGAGCCAGAGTGTGCTGTAACGTGTGATCACGGTGTATAATGATGTAATTTTTAAAAAAACTATAATAATTTCAGGAGATTAGCAAAGGAGAATGTGAAACAGTCCGGAAGACAGCTTGGAAAACTGAGCCATAGTAATCCGGGAGTGCTGTTTGAATATGTAAGTGCTTAGATACTTGGACCATCATTGTAACTTATCTTCACATTCCATTATCTCTACATTTTGGAGCAATAAATGATTGACTGTCAAAATTTTGTTCTATGGAGTGTCTCTTATTCACCTGCTGACAAAAAAAGTTACTGGTTATTCAATTAAAGTTGAAACATGTTAACTTTCAAAATTACGGTGCTGGGCTGTTACATTGATTGAACTGCTTACATTAGATCCAGTACAGTCACATTGATAATTCACTAGTACAAAATGTTGCTAGTCCAGACAACCTGTGTCATTAATGAAGCGCAGCTTTGGTCAGTGTTCGTATCCAACTTTGATACTCCGTCAAGCTTGCGGGAGTCAGTCTTTTGTTCATTATTCTAAAGAAGCAGATCAAAAAATGATCCGGTCTCCTGCATCATGCTGCATGGGCCTAAATCTTTTTGTGCAGTATAAAAAATTGAAATCTATATGATAATAATTTGATCTTACAGTAAGCAAACTACATGTATGTTCTCATGTTAATGTGCCTGACTAAAAGTTTTTAAGTAGATGTAGCCTCATTTTGAGTTGTGATACAAGACTAAATATTAAATTGGTGGAATATGAGACTTAATTGTTTTCATTTTACAAACCTGTTTTAGGACATTTTAATTTAATTTATTTGTGTGTTTATTTATGGATCTGTCACATTATTTAACGGATAAAGCTATTGAGCACTGAAACAAAGATATTGATTCAGTTTTAGAGCAAACACGTACAATAAACTGACTTAATCTTCTATTTTAGGTTATACGTCAGATTGAGAAGTATGATAACCTCATAGGACCTGTTGTGGACTCTCTCAAGTACCTCACCAATCTCTCATATGATATTTTAGTCTGTATCCTTCAGTAGAATTTAGTGAAGTTTTTTTTTTCAGCGCAATTTTGAGTGATAAATAGAAATTTCCCATCTTTCATTCAGTTATAGCTGCAGATCATGCAACACCCATAAGCCAATGAAATCTCCCCAGGAATTAAAATATTTTCTAGTACTAATGACTAAGTTTATGTAAATGTAATGTTGTGAATGGATGCTTGCCTTAGCGTTGTTACCACTGTATTGTAGATTTGGTTCATTCATTGAGATTAAGTAACTTATCATTACACTTGTGTTGGAAAAATTGTTTTAAATCCTTAACTTAGTATACAGTCTGTGTGATAGAGGCTGTAGGTAATCCGGAAAAAGAGAAGATGAAAATAGATGAAACCAGTCTTTCTACATGGCTACAGAGTAAGTTTTGGTATTGCTGATGTTTTAAAACTTTCACAGTAATTTAAAACCAGTGGAAAAATAGCTTTTATGCAAGAAGTAGCCTCGCCGGTTGTCGCGGAATGCAATCCTGCTCAGTTAGGGCTAAAATGTTCTAAGTCACAATGTAAATGAACGTTAGTGCACTGTGTTTATAAAATTACTGTTTCTAATACACATTTATAATGCAATTTTAAGTACAATTACTTGTAGATATCTGGATTGTCAAGTTCTATACAAGTAGGGGTGTCACGTTAAGGGAATTTGGTAAATGTGTATGGACTAAATGGGAGATGCTAAAAATCCCCTTTGTCTGAATCCCCTTGGCAAAGAACCGACTGGATAATTATATCACCTGGGAAAACTGACAATATAGGTCAACTTTGATCATTGAGGCGTGAAATACATGTACCTTCTCCTTGGCATTTACATCATCAGTATTGCAGCAATTACGTCAAACATCTACCTTATTATTGAACCGGTTATAGTACGTAGTCCGGTTCAATAATATGGTAGATGTTATTAACTAATCTGTTGTATGTGTTATTTTACGTAACGGATACCCAGTTACTAACGTTTAGCATGCTAATCAAGCTCTTACAGAAACGGACTCCTATATACATGTCTTAAAATGTCTTTTGGTACTATATTTCAGGCCTGGCAAACTTTGCAGGATCTATATGTAAGAAATACCCAGTAGATCTAGCGGGGATGATGCAATATGTTACCAATCAGCTCAAAGCTGGTAAAAGGTGAGTATTTTACAGTTACAGATTATATTTTGGATGTAAGAGTTGCACTCCTAAGGGGGGATATTTCTGTCTGTTCACCCGTGCAGACTACCACAAAGGCTCCTTGATTAATTTTGTTGCAGTGCCGCCAAGACATTCCAAACACTAACTTCTTATCCTTTATGAATATTATGCTCACTATCTCTTTCTAGGTAATTTACAGTAGGGCACTGCTAGTCATTACTATGATAATTATGAATTTTGTTTTTGTCCATTATGCTACTTTGGCATACAGTATATAGTGTGAATTTTGTTACAATTTGTTAGGTTATCAAATTGGTATGCACATGATTGTACATGTATATACTATAATAATTGTGTGGCATTGTTTCAGTGTTGATTTGTTATTGATGAGAGAGATTGTACAGAAGATGTCAGGGATAGAAATCTCAGAGGAGATCACCATGGACCAACTAGAGGCCATGTCAGGGGGTGAACTTCTTAGACAAGAGGTAAACAGTTTCCTTCCTCTTTAATAAAGTACACTTTGGTAGTCTTAGAATAAGAGAATGTTTGTTAAAACACATTTTGAAGTTGCATTTGAAGAAAGCTGTTCCTTTAAGTTTCTTTTTCCTGTATAGTTTTGTTTAAATGTCTTATAAACAAACAAGAAATTAATACCTTGGAAAAAATTGTACAGGTGAAAGAGCAAATTTGTGTTTCCAATCTTAAACATTTGGAACATTGAGAAGTGATGTGTGTAGCCATATTGAATTGTTACAGCACGGTACAGATTTTAAGTGAGAACAAATCGTTATTTATGTATTGTATTTTCTAGGGTGGATACTTTACTCAAGTAAGGAACACAAAGAAGTCCTCAAATCGTCTGAGAGATACAGTCCTGGAACATGACCTAGCTCTAGCACTGTGTTTGCTCATTTCCCAACAGAGAGATGCTGTGATATATAAGGAAGGCACGGCTAGACATCTGAAACATTTTGGGAAACTGTATGACCAGGTATGCACTTCAGTTTTACTATGTTGGTTAAGTATGACACATGATTCTATAGCTACATTTGTCGGCCTTCTTACGGAAGTATCGAACTTGAAGCTCCAGATTTCAAAAAAATGGCGCTTTCTGCTGTTTTAAGTCCAACAGTTTCAATTTTTCCTCATCCTTGGTCAGCACTGTGAGCCGTCTGCCTCTTGAACAATTTATGCAGTTTTATCCAGTAAATTTGAGCAAATGTTTATGGGCACATATTTCTCTCAATATGAAACTGCAATTATGAAAGTTAATAGGAACAATTTAAAATTTTCTGAACCAATATGGATGAGCATACATATGATGTTATCGCCTGACTTCTGGTGTTACAATGCTCCAATACATTTTTATTAATTAATTGTTCGAGGCTTGTCTGCTTCACCAAATTTTATAAACAGCATCAAATTTTATTCTTGATTTTCAGTGTCAAGATACATTAGTGCAATTTGGCAGCTTCCTGTCGATGCAGCTGAGTACAGAAGAGTTTGTGAAGAGACTTCCACCTATAGAGAAGATGGTCTCAGACTTCCACGTCCCTCCAGATGCAGCTTTCTTTCTCTCCCGTCCCCTCTATAGCTATGATATAAATGTAAGTTAAATGTTCAGGTTGTATTTCTACCAAGTGAACAAAGACTAGATAGCTAGATCTTGTTGAAGAAAAACTGTATACAAATGCAGTTATCTTTTATTTTCCTTGGTTTTTGTATTCTTTTATCAGTTTCACCGGATGTGACTATAGGTTTATGTGACTGTAGCATGGGTGGTTATTGATGATCATGGCAAGATGTTTGGAGAAAATGTTTCTTACTGTCGTTTAGGTGGGCTTCCGTTTGACATGCAGAAATGATAAGCTACATTCTATGAGCTGGTGTTATAATAATGAACACAGGAATTGATATGTTAGGTTACTGTAGGAAATTGAAATATTGGAAAACATTGGATTTTTTCCTTTGCAACTGCAGGCCAAGTTTGATGAACTACGCAAAGCAGAGAAAGGTGAAAAAGACAAGAAAGTGTCAAGTGCAACAAAGGTAATGCTTGAATTACTGCTCTAATTTATATTGTCTTAAATGACCATATCAGGCTTACTAGGAATTTCAGGTAGACTTGCTTACCATACCAGTCTTGTAATACAGGTGGAGTGGATTTACAAATGAGGTGGTATAGGGACCCCAAAGTAATACAATAGATAATAATAATTTCTTTAGAGTACTATATCATATATTACTCACCTGGGTTTTGGAGTCTCTGCCAGTTCCCCATGACCCGAGGTGACGATTTCTCTTAACCGTGCCATGCTAGAACTTTCCAAACTCTTTGACTGTTAAAAACATTTCTAAATGTAACTTACTAATAATATTATAGTATAAAAACAAGCTATTCAAAATCTTTGTTGGAAAGTGATATAACATGTTTATAACGTTACTCCACAAGTAACTCTCACGAGTCATATTACATGGTATGAATATAAATTTTCCAATGGTATACCCCGATCCTGTATGCCTTTTTCAGGTAGTAAAGTACTAGCTTAGATATTATTTTGATTTGTTCTTACCTGACATTCTTTATATTGGTGTACCAGTTGTTAGATAGGAAAGAGTTAATTACCGTCACAATCCAAACACACAAATGCTTCTAGAAATTATATAAGTGATGAAGTTTAAGAGGTCCAACATTATTTGCATGAATCTTACATGTATAGACTATATGCTTTTTCAGACTCAGAAATATATTGGGCTTCAGAAATTGTTATGGGACCAGTGGTTGAAAATATACGTCCGATGCAGACTCAGAAAATATGGGAGGATTTAAGGTACTTAGAAATGTTTATGTTTTATATACCTAAATGATTCATGTACAGTATTCTTTGTTTTGCTTTTTGTCACTTATTCTTTTTATCCCACACATTAATATACTTCATTTTGATTGTATATTTTTTATAACTGCCAAATTGATTAATAAGTTCTTCTCCATCTTTGAACAGTCAAAACGTTTTCTCAGACAAGTTATGTCATATATTTTATGTGACCTTTGAGCCGCTATATAGTTATTAAACCATCTGAAACATGTCCATTGCAGTCCAACATTTTATGTGACATTCTGGTCGCTGTCCATGTACGACATCCATGTACCATCATCAGCCTATGAGAAACAAGTTTCCCAGCTACAGGCACAGGCTCAGAGTGCAGAGGATAACAAAGACATGGTAAGTATTGACTGACTAGTATGTGTAACTTAGAATCTCAAAGATGACCTTCAATGTTTAACGTACTGAATATGTATCAGTTTGAAAGTAGATCAGTGGTGTTGAGGTAAAAAGCTGTATCACATTAACTTGTAACTGCTTCTTTCCTTGTATTAGAGTGTAGTTGGTTATGTTACATTTGTCATTGTATGTTCAGCTCTGATTATCATATTGAAGTATTGGGGAAACAAACTATTCCACTATCAGTGTGATAAATCTGGCCTAACTCTGAAGTGAGATTGTCAACGAGAACAACTGAGATTGTCAGTGAGAACAAGTGAGATTGTCAATGAGAACAAGTGAGATTGTCAACGAGAACAAGTGAGATTGTCAACGAGAACAAGTGAGATTGTCAATGAAAACAAGTGAGATTGTCAATGAGAACAAGTGAGATTGTCAGTGAGAACAAGTGAGATTGTCAATGAGAACAAGTGACTGGTCATGTGGGTGCTCATTGACATTTTCCCAACTGAAAAACAAAGAGTGTAGGTCATGCTTAGACTGCATGGATATGCTGTTGATAATTTGCAAAAGTTAAAGCAGTGTTCTCCCTGCAAGACAAGAGATATTGATTGTATTAAAACTGTATAGTAAATATGGATGAACTATTGTGTAAGTTATAATTAACTCAACTGTTATTACTTTGTCAGCCTCAGAGTAAAAGAAAGAAGGAGAAAGAACGATGCAATCAGCTGATAGAGAAACTGAAGGATGAAGAGAAGAAACAGACTGAGCATTTCCAGCGAATCATGGCTCGATTAAAAAGTCAGAAAGAGGCTTGGTTTGTCTCCAGTAAGTGTGTGATAAATTTGTTTGGCTTCACTGCCTTTAAAGACATTGGCTTTTTTTTCCATTTTAAGAATTTTAAATGTTGAGAATTTCCATAAATAAATATATTAATATGACAGACAGAATTCACTGTAATGTGAGTAATAACCTTTGGAGTAAATTTTGCTTTATTTAGTTTCTTGTGTAGGCTGTGAGTTCAAGTCATCATGTATAGTTAAATCCTTCTGATATGACACATATAGAATGCAAATTAAAGAAAATGCAAAATTGAAGTACCTAAACTTGTAAACAGTACTAAACACAGCGATTTTTTTTCTCCACATTTATAGATAAGTTTTAAGGTAATTCAGCTGTTCAGCACAGTTCAGAAAATGGCTTATTAATAGCTGTAAAGGAAATGGGTTAGCAACAATTACTATTCTTGACAGAGTAGCAAAATTTCTGTGTTCATTCCAGAGTCGACCAAGAATGAGACGATCACACAGTTCCTACAGCTGTGTGTATTTCCTCGTGTCTGTTTCACTGCAAGTGACGCCATTTATTGTGCAGAGTTTATACACATACTTCATAGTCTGAAAACACCCAACTTCTCAACACTCATCTGTTATGATAGAGTAAGTATATCATGTGAATATGGTATTTGTTATTAAGACATTGTTTATGACAGTTTATAAGGGTTGAAGATGTATTGAAACTGAACTCAGTTTAAACCTACTAAAATGCACTGACGTCAGCTTTCCTGTAAAAGAACCACACCAGTTTACTAATGCTATACACTTAACATATAGTGAAATAATATATTTCCAGTTTGCACGTTATTATTTGAAATCAGCTATTGTTTTAATTTCATTTCAGTCAAGTGCTTTGATATGAATGTATTAATTTTATACCATACTAATTTTTAATTATTTTTGTTGTGTATAAATCTAATAAATTTGAAACAACATAGCACTGTAAAATAAATCATTTTGCCACTTTTGTGTTTGTAAACCGTTGTGTATACTTTAAAGATATAGTGTAATAAATTCCACATTGCTAAAATTTATATAGACTAGTTACTTTAAAGATATTTCATTTACACTGTAACGTTTTGAAATCAGACTTTATTAATGTCATTCAGTGTTGTGTAGATTTAATGTATATACCATACCATACTAATGTTCAGATATTCTGGCATATATCATACACTGTTACGATAAGATAATGAATCCTCCATATATAGGTCAATATTGTGTCTTGTTATATAATGTAGTTTATATAAATTACCCTAATGCATACAGAATTGTGGGGTTATACTGGATTCAGCTTGTCTGTCCAGAAATCCATCTCATCTGTACGGCAGATTTCTTGTGGCCTAAATCTCCATAATCCCTGGTCCATGAATTGGTCACTAGTAGTCAACAGTGTTACGAAGGTCACAGGGTAAAAGTGTGGTAATTATTCACTATGAAGCATCTGTCATGATGTTTTGTCAGTTGTTATGGGAACAGATTTGAGTCTGTCACTCCTGCTTGTCACATCCTTCCCATCACTTGCCATGTGTACATCCATGTACTGCCTCCATGGTCAAGTTTTTACTGACTCTGACTTATAATCACTATGAGGGTAATGGGTTTGAAACCCGCTGCAGACCGGACTCTTTGTGTGGCAAAGTTGGCAGTTTCTAATGAAAAATGGGAGTTTAGTACTGTTCCTTCCAAAGAATGATGGTTAGATAAACTGGCATTAGGCCCCAAGAAAACAGAAGGCATCCAAATTGTTGAACTCTGCTGAAGCCTGTCTATATCCTTAAGCATCATGGAATGAAATCAGAGGGTCAGAGCAGTATTCATACTTAAACTTTAAAATGACGGATTTGTGGTAAAACATATAAAACTTAGCTAATATATATTTACAGGAATGCGGTGCATATCCAGGGTTTGTGACAGTGTTTAGGAAGGGAGAGAATAGCAACAGTAAGGCAGACAAGCTAGACTTTGAGAACTACCGCCATGTCTGCCACAAGTGGCATTTCAGGATCACCAAGTCCATGGTGGCTTGTATAGAGTCCGGAAATTATATACAGATTAGAAATGCTCTCATTGTATTGACAAAGGTAAATAGATGACATTATATATACATGCACATAGTTTTAACTATTGAAAGTAAATTTTATGCTCAAATTTGTAGTTCCACTACCAGCTTGACCACTAACTGGAAAGATGGTTAAGAAGTTTCAACTAGCTCTAGTTTGAAATTAATTAAAATACCCACACATTTTAGCAACATTTTGGATAGTTTTTGTGTCGCCCTTTCGGAGAAAAGCCGATAGCGATACATAGGGATTGCTTTGTCCCTCTGTCTGTCCATCTGTCCTTTAAGAAAACTAAACGTAGGCTGTAACTTTGCCATTTCTTAAGATTTCTTCATCAAACTTTCAAATTGTATTGCTTATGACAAAATGGTTGTGATGCCACCAAATTATTTAGGTCAAGGACATATTTAAAAGAGTTATACCCCTTTTTTGTGTTGCCTACTAGTACCATGCCTCAGTTATTGTCTGTGTGAGATAATAGCATTTGTTTATACCGTGTTTATACGTTTATGTAAATGTTTATTGGCATAAACTGTGCTGTTTTATGCCCATAAGTTATGTTATGAGCATAAAATAGCACATTGCAAATTTTAGCCAATAATACTTTAATTTTGTTATGTATATTTCAGATCTTACCGCATTACCCACGTATCATACAGTTTGGCTCACCATTGGAGAGACGTTTAGACAGACTGAAACAGGAGGAGAAAGAGAAGAGACCAGATCTGTTTGCTCTCGCTATGGGGTTAGTAACAAATATGACCTGACAGAAGTATCCTTAGGCAAGATACTATAATTCCACATTGCCTCTCTCTCTCTTTGAGGTTTGCTCCATTTGGAATGAATCTGAAGAAGGCTTAATATAAGTTGTAAAATCTTGCATCCTAATCAATGAATAAGTATAAACTAAACAAAGATTAAGTACTGTCAAGTAAAATCTCATACTTTTATTCTGTTACACACACTTCTGAATTACTTGAGTGTTACATGCATCCCAGTCAAGTTTGACTGGACAGGTAACACATGGCAGTTATTGTTGGCATGGTATAGAATACCGCAGAGCAAGATATAGTAAAGGGTCATGAAGAAGTTAGATGGGGATGCTTCTGTTGTTCTTAAAAAAATCCCAGTACTTAGCTTTAAAGGGCACTTTCCCAAATATTTAGTTTAAGTTAAACACTCTTAAACTTGTAAGAAATGTACACAATGAGCATGGTATACAGTTGTCCCTTCTTGGATGAAATATTGCTGCATGGTTTAGTTTGAATATTTTGATGTTAGCCCTTTCAGACTTAATCTTGTGTTTTTGATATTTTACAGTTACTCTGGACAGCTTAAAAGTAGAAAGAACACGTGGGTCAATGATTTAGAGTTCCATCATAGGGATAAAGATGTAAGCAGTTTTTCTTCTTTTCTTCTGCAGGAAAAAAAGAAGGTAGAAGTTAACATAAATGACCATTAGTGTTTAATTTGATTCAATAATGTTATTTTAAACTCTGAACAAAAATATTTTATATAAAACAATACTACAAACTTGTATATCAGACTAATGTCTGCTAAAAGAAATATTTTTGTAGTATTAAACAGGAAAGGGAAGGTTTCTTCCAGTCTATCTCTACACCACACTTCTATTTTTCTCAAGAGTTTTTAATTGTATCTGAATCAATGTATTGTGTCCAATTCTATGTTCTTACGAATTGCTATCAACTTTAATTATAGATAATAAAAATACAATGTATTGTGGATGTTAAATGTCCTGACTCATTGTCTTGAATCTTACTTAGAATGCTTTTGCTACATCTTTTGTAAACTAACAGGAGAATGATACTGGTTACTCTAAGGTAGGGCAGTTATGCTTTTATAGAAAGTTTCCTTTGTGGTTCATGTTAGTTACTTAAATATGAGGGTTTCATTATGTTTGTGTAGATCTCAACATGTATACACAGTTACCTATACAAAATACAGTTTTACAGGTCATGAAAATAACCTGTGTAGCATGAATGTAGGAAAATAAATCAGACAGCAGCTAATCAACATTGAAGACTCTGAACACTGCCAAAAAGTTGTCACTTTTGCTTTTGAATGAGTTTACTCTGTAGTGTAAGTGTTCATCACAAAATGGAGCTTAGATTAATTATAAAAGGGCTTTCCTACTGAGAAATCTTCATTGAAGTATGCTACCATAAATTCTTTTTTCTGGGCTATTTGGAACTTAATGAGCATTTTTTTCAAAGCAGAATTGTTTCCTGTTTGAAAAAGGTTTTGTTAGCATATACATGTATTACAAAATAAATATCGCATTAATTTTGATGTCATCAAATGAATAAGTGTGAACTTGATGGTCAGGAAAATGTTTTAAAGGCAAGAAGGAATCAATTTATATGTCTACATTTGGTACTAGTTGCCTTATTCATCTGAAATGTTACAGAAAAAGGCAGCGACAGCATTGGCAGCAGCTGCTTCTGGGTCAGCCCCAGCTTCTGGCAGCAATTCTGGACCATCTAGTGCTGGTGACATCTCCGGGAGTAAAGGGGACACTTCTTCATCCTCTAGCAGAGACAAGAACAAAATGGTCAATGGAGAAAGTAAGAGCTTTTATAGGTGTACAGGTCCCATATTCAACCATTAACCTATAATCTATTTTCATTATCAACTGTCAGAACCAAGGAGCCAAATTCAAGATCTTTTCACTAGATTAATAGCTTTACAAATTATTCATTAGTTGAATGCGGTCTCCTTTAGTGTTGTAAACAGATTTCATAGTCATAATTCTAAAAACTTTGTTCATAATTAATGGAAAGACATTTTCTCAATAACATGTTAGAACTGAATAGATAAGTAGTATGTAGTAAATCTTCATCTTTGTTTGTTAGTGTGGCGCCAGTGCCGTTTCTTGAATTAATTATAGATAGTAGGTCAAAGTCCATTTGAAACGTGTATTTCAAGTTAAGCGTGTTTCTTTGAAAACATGTTTTTTAGAATAAAGGTCATGGTGATAGGGAAGGAGAAAAAAACATTGGATTATTTGAGTTTAGTGTATGCAATTACCTCATATATTTAATTCATTTATACCCTCCGCTAAATATTGTGTACGTATATGCATCCTCATTATGATATAGGATAACCCCAATTAAAATCAACATTTTACTCGCAGAAAGTGCCTCAACAAAAGATAAGGAGCTCAAGTTGAAGGTGAAGAGTGAGAAAGGGGAGAGAACTGGTGAAAAGTCAAGGTCAGAGGAAAAGGTCAAGGCCGCAAGCAGTGCAGATGCCAAAAAATCGGAGCAGGACAAAAAAGATAACGCTGGAAAGTATGATAAAATCAGTGTAGCTAAAAATAGATTAAATTTTATATTACTTTTATCTGGGATATTAAGATAAGTTTAGCCTGGATGTGGTATGTGAACCCAAAACATTGGAATGTTTTCAAGCAATAGATATGAAAAGTTTTGGGTAAGAGGCAGTTGAGAGATCAGTTTTTACATGTTTGAAGAACTGGGCTCTGTACTTAGAAGGACCTCTGCTGTTTGGGAAGTTTGATCTTGATCAATCAACATAACTATCTTTCCTTATGAAAATAGTAAACAGTCTGTAGTCTGTCAAACATTGTTTTGAATAGTCAAATTTTGATTAGTTTTCAAAGCATGCTATTGGTTAAAGGTGTGCTCAAAGGTGAGCTGTTGTGATTGCCGGATGTCCGCCTTCTGTCTCTCATCCATTATCTGTCTTTATTGCCTGTTTACACTTACCTTGTGAACTTTTTAGAGGCTGCATTTTAAGTCCAATCATCATGAAAGTTGTTCAGAATGTTTCTCTTGATGATTTCTAGGCTGAGATCGAAACTCGGTTATGTGGGGTCAAAAGCTGTGTCAAATCATAGAAAAACTTGTTGAACAATGTAGAGGTCACGTTTGACTCCCAATTGTCATGAAAGTTGGCTAGAATGTTTGTCTCCATGATCTTTAGGCTATGTTCGAAACTGGGTCACATGGGGTTAAAAACTAGGTCACCCAGTCAATTCATAGAAAAAGCTTGTCATCTTGAAAGTTAGTCAAAATGTTTGTTTTGGTCAACTCTAGGTCAAGTTTGAAACTGAATCTCATGGTGGTCAATATCTAGGACATCAAGTCGATTAGTAAAAGAACACCGTGTGAACTCTCTAGAGGCCACATTTGGCATTCAGTCATTTTGAAAATTGGTCAGTATGCCTTGCTGAAATTTAGGTCAAGGTAGAAACTCTGTAACATGGGGTCAAAAATTAGGTCACCTGATATGTTAATCTTGAGCTTTTGACCTACTTCTTTGTTTTTTAAACTACAGTAATGAAACTTGGACTGTGTGTACAGTTTTTCAAACTAAGTTCAACATTGTCCTCAATTGACCTAGGTCATGACTTTTTGACCTACCATGGCCCTCTTGTTGATGAAAGCTATTAAGTTAATCAGATAAGACATTTGAAAATAAAAATCATGGCAATAATTTCATTCAGTCAAAATATATGGATTTGTAGAGTAATCAGTTCATATCTTACACAAGTTTTTCATTTCAGTGCAAAATCTAGCCACTCAAAAGACAAGAAAGAGAGGCAATCAGCTGAAAAAGAAAAGGCTAAAGCAGCTGAAGAAAAGCCTGAAAAATCCAAGGAGGATAAAGCAAGTAGAAAGGAAGACAGAGCTGTGAAGGTTAAAGAGGAGAAAGCTCCAGCTTCTGCCTCATTGGTCAAAGTTAAAGAGGAAAAGCTTGAAAAGTTTGAGAGAAAAGAAGAGAAAAAAGCAAAAGAAAGGAAAGAAGAGAAGATGAAAGATGGACATGTAAGAATAAAAGCAGACAAAGACCATCATGATATAAAGAGCAAAGAGGAAAAGATTAAAGTGAAGTTGGAGAGAGCAAAAGAAGAAGCCAAAGGTAAGAAAACATGGTTTCTGATTTACTAGTGAAGTATTTTCTGAGACAGCTATGCTATTAAAACAGAAGCCTTGGAGATCAGGGTCATTTGTTCTTCACCTATGTTGTGTGTGAAAAAATTGATTTAGTTTTGAAGAAAAGATTCTTTGATGTTAACATGAAAAAAGGCATTTAAGTTAACACATTGTTGCATAAAAATTCATCGTAGTAGACTTGAGCCTTGTTAATTAGACAACCGTATTTCACCGTGTATAATACGCACTGGTGTTTAATACGCACCCACGATCTGGCCTGGCCCTTAAAAATGGGGAAAAAAGCCTACATTGGTGTATAATACGCACCTCAAATATAAAAAAATTATGCCATTTTCGTATCCGAAAATTATTCAATAATCGGAGCACCGTAACGAAAAATACACATAAAAATTACAATACGGCAATTAATGACTATTATTATCGATTTTTATGAAAGGCATCGATAACATGAGAAACTAAAAAATGTCATGCTCTTTGAGAACATAATTATTTTCTCAAGATTTCAACACCTTCTCAACAAACTTCTCATACCGATAATTACGGCGCCATCAAAGGGAGACATAAGCATGTTTGTTTACCAATCAACGGAATGTTGTATTGATCAGCAATAATTGTTTGATAATTAAAGAGACAACAAACTTTGTGCTAACAATGTTTAATTTTTATTGAAACCTTAAAGAAAACTATCAAATCTACCGGCAATGTTTTATCGTACATGCTGTACCGGTATCGGCTTTTAGGAACACTCCGTGCTCTTCATAAAAAAAGGTAGTAAAAAACGGGTAAACATCCGCTTTCAGTGAAAATCCCAATATTTCGTCTAATTTATACGATTTCAACATGTTTTCAATGATGGAAAAAATTGACAGAGATCCTACATTGGTGTATAATACGCACCCCTTCCTGGAAGCCCCAAAATCTGAATTAAAAGTGCGTATTATACACGGTGAAATACGGTACATAGAAATGTCTAGAATATCAATTATTTTCTGATGATAAGAATTGTTATAATTATTACCCTTCTGAATTGTTTGCTCTTGAAAAACTGCTAATACAAACCAATTTGCAGTGTTATTGCTCCATGTGTGCCTGTTTATGAAACACTCCAGACTGGCACAAGAACATCTTTCAATATAGTCAGCATTAGTGTTAAACAGACTGATCAAGTTTAAAAGTGTTATTAAATGTTTTCAGAGAAGCGCGAGAAGGAGTGTAGGAAAGAGGAGAAACCCGATCGTATCAAGCTGAAGAGAAGTTTCAGTCCCGAGGACCCTTCACACAGAGATGACCGTGACTGGGAGGCCGGAAGTGCAACGTCCAACAGCAGCAGCCATAGATCTCACCATCATACACCCGAGGTCTCTCCAAGGCTCTCTGATGAAAGAGGTAAAGAGGAGAAAGGTTCTGTTGGCTTTGCTTTTTTTCAATTGTCTTACCATTCATTGAAATGGTGTGTAGGGCTGAATGTCTTTTGTGAAGCGTGACTTAAAAGCTTTATGGCCTGTCCATTTGTATTGAAAGTAATTGACCCCTAATAGTTGTGGGAAATGGCCACTGAACTTATGCTTTCCCTTTTAGTATAACTTTTTTTGGATCATATATATATAAACCTATAGACAGGCTATCTGTTTACTAGCAGTCATGCATTTAATGTTCTGATAGATCAAAAATTATGTTTTGGATACTTAAGAAAAAGGTTTTTGGTTGATGATAGCCTAAGATCTAAACAGTTGGAAGCTGTTTGTTTTCAGAAGAATACATGTATGAAAACTTTCATTTCAGATCTCAAACGCAGGAAGACGGAACCTTCTTCATCAAGTTCTAAGGTTAGTATAGGTGAGATGTATTCAGCCATGATGGAGGTTACCTAGCAACCATCATGTTCCTCTGTTTCTATGGTGATGTTTACTTCAGGACAGATGTCAGGGCTCTGCTTAGCGACACAAGATTCAAGTTAGGAAAAGGGGCAACATAATTTGAAAGTTAATTTACAAAAGAAAATTCATTAAAAAGCAAGTCAAAAGTCGATGTAAAGCAAATGTATTTCATGCAACGCGATTCAAAGATCACTGGAAGATTGAAAAGTGAAAGAAAATTATTTTGAGCAAATGAAAAATTGCCAGAAAGTTGAAGATAAGGAAAGAAATCTGTAATCTGTTGGTGTAGGGTGCTTGTTTAGTATTAGGGGTCACAGTGCATGTAACGTTTTTGCACCTTTGGGACCTTGTATTTGCTTTAGTATGGACAAAGACTAATATAAGCACGGTTAAGCTATTATGTTTGAAATAATGAAAGAACGGACTTATATTGAATGGTTCTTGAAGATGAACTCTTTACAAAGTGTAAATATTAAATTATGATAGTCCGTGCAATTTCAACCTAGGATAAATACAAAGACTGCCATCGAGAAATTTCCTTCGAATCCATCGGGAATATTAGATTACTTCATACGCACAAGGATTTCATTACCTTCACCCTATTGGCCAAAATAGAAGTAGAAGTTGGCGAAAAAGGATATGCGTTATCATCTTGATGCTTAGGGAGATAAACATCACATGAAGTTACCCAAAATACGATCATTCATGGCCATACACACAGGATTATCAACAGCACTTCACGAGAAAAGGTCCAAGGTCTTACACGCTACAAAAAAAACACCGTTGGGCACTGTCTGTAAAGGCATAAATGAATAAGAAAAGCCTGTCTGCTAAAAAGAATTGTAAGGTAGCAACACTTTGCTACAGTCTGTATCCAGATTGCATATTTCTGCCACAGTGCCACCTAACTAGCTCCAGATACATATGTTACCTGTCAGGCTCCAGATACAGATGGTATGCACTAACCTCCAAATGCTCGCAATACTGACCACTTGCCGACAGCACCTGTCATTTTAATGTTGGATTTATTTCCTGCCAAGCTCCAGAAGGAAAAGTAACAGCCTGGTGTCAGATGTTTATGTCCAAAGTCCAGCAGCAGATGGAATTACCTACCAAATGCGGAAGTAGATGCTTTTCCATTATACGGTCAAGAAATAAATTACTGGCTCCTTTGTTTACCAAATTTTCACAACTTCCCAGTTACAAACGAAGAAGTCAGAAGTCAGATGTCGCTCAGCCAGTAAATGTTCTACGCAAGAAAAAGATGGGCAGTTATAAAGACAAAGATTTTTACTACAAATACAATGGTCCATCAGCAGAATTCATTGCTACATTTATGCCATAGACCACGAGGAAGAAGTACAGAGATGTCATCCAGTCAGTTCTCAAGCTCTATCCTGCAAAGAGTAGGTACCAGTAGTCCATTTGCCGCCAAACTAAAGCTCAAAATTCACTTGCCGAGATTGCTGAAAATTCGTCTGATGTCTGCAACTTGCAACATGACACGGTCTTTGGTCTCCACGGGCGCTGTCAGACGTGCAGCAAGTCACTACCTCAGTTTACTGGAAATGTTAAAGATACATATCAATTTCCAATGTCAGAAGCACCTTCATGCCAATGTCTCGCATATATGTCTGTCCGTTGCTTGCTTCGATTTCTTATTATACTCCACATGGAATGACTAGAACTCCAGAACATCGGATGCCATCTAACGTACAAGAGTCGCTTTTATTTCAACCTTAAAGAAATAGTCGTCATGAATTTTAGTCTTTCTTACTGTCAGCGAAGATGCCGGAAACATACCTGATGCACCAACTATAGGAAGGATTGCGATATTATTTGAATTTAAGACTTTACATGCAATGTGGATATAAAAATATAAAAATTTTATAAACTCTTTAACTCAATATATCGATATATTTACAAGGAAATGAATATAATTGTCAACAGGCGAGGAGTTGTCAAGAGGGAATCCACTTCAGAGTCAGCTGTATTCAGCAATAAAGTTAGCACGAAGGAAAAAAGGAATCGGTCTGATTGCATTTCATAGCCATAGTTAGAGATGAAATAGTACAGTTTCTTTAGGACTCTTTATCACATGTGTACATGAATAACGTTCAGTTAGTAAAAAAAAAGGATAATCAGTTTGGAAGATAGTTTCTCTCCTAGGACTTTAGTGAAAGTATTAGAGAAAGAAATGTATATCATTAGTTACTTGGATATAGAGTCCAATCTTGGGTTGAGATTTATATCTAGTGATCATAGAAAAGTATGTTGCCTCAAACATTAACAAGTAGGTAAAGTTTTCTTGTCTTATTCATTTGTAAAGCTGTAATATGTTGAGTTAAATTCATTAATTTCTATGATGCAGTATTTGTTTTTTAATGTTAGTTTAAATAAATAGTTTGTTAAAAGAATTTATGAAAAGTTTTGTGCGAATTTTAAGTTTTATACAGTATTTTAAGTGCTTTTCTAAGTTTAAATTTAGAATTGTGTTTTCATTTTGATGAATGTGTTAGTGCTGTTTCTTGTGTAATATTTGCAACAGGGTTTATAAGTCTTTAAATTTATTTCTGCATTTATATTATGTTTACTTTTGACGCATGATTGATAATGATCACAATATTTTTAAGTTCCGATGAAAAATGTAATCATGGTGTATTTACTATAACATATATGGTCCATTGTAAGTTTCTATATGACTGAAACATTATATTTTATTTTATGTAAAGTGCTACATATTTTCCATTTACAGTAGGGAAAGAAGGGTTGGTACTTTTTCTACAATTTTTTTTATAAAATGCTGCAGTTTTGACATTTATTTAAGCATTCAAGCTGTTTAATATTGCCAGATTTTACTGAACCGCAAGCTGGATTTCAAAAAAACGTGTCCCAAATGTTCACTATTTTGAATTAATTGTACATTACACATAGGGCATGTTTCAGTCATCTCAGTTCAAGTTCAAAGTTTCACTTGTGTCATTTTTTTGCATAATGAAATAGGGGAAGCCATTTCTTGTGATGATGCATTTTCAGGGGTATTTTATCACATCCAATGGTGTTTGTAGATAAAACTTCTTTCTTTAATAAGTTTCCTCATTATACCCCCAAAACTAAGTTTAGGGGGGTATATAGGAGCCCCCCCCCCCCGGGTGGGTGGGGGGGGGGGGGGGGGGGGGGGGCGGGGGGGGGGGGTCCCCCGGGGGGGGGGGGGCGTTGGCCCCCCCCCCCCCCCCCCCCCCTTGCCATTTTCCCTGTCCCCAGCATAACTTGAAAACTACTAGTTGGAATTTAATACAACTTCATACAATGGTCAAGCACATTGAGAGGAAGTGCGTGTACAAGAACTATAACTCCATCTTGACAATTACAGAGTTATTGCCCTTTGTTACTTTTCAAAAAAAACTTGTCCGGAGCATAACTTGAAAACTACAAGTTGGAATTCAATACAACTTCATACAATGGTCAAGCACATTGAGAGGAAGTGCAGTGCACAAGAACCATAACTCCATCTTGACTAATTACAGAGTTATTGCCCTTTTGTTACTTTTTCCTTGTCCAGAGCAACTTGAAAACTACAAGTTGGAATTCAATACAATTTCATACAATGATCAGCACACTCAGAGGAAGTGCAGTGAAAAAAAACAATACCCTCTTCTCGAGTTTTACTGAGCCCCCCCCCCCCCCCCCCCCCCCCCCCCTTATTGCCCTTTGTTAGTTTTCCTTGTCCGAGCATAACTTGAAAACTACTGGTTGGAATTCAATACAATTTCATACAATGATCAAGCACACCAGAGGAAGTGCAGTGTGCAAGAACTAACTCTCTTGAGTATTCTGAGTTACCCCCCCCCCCCCCCCCCCCCCCCCCCCCCCCCCCCCCCCCCCCCCCCCCCCCCCCCCCCCCCCTTGCCCTTTGTTACTTTCCCTTGTCCAAACCATAACTTGAAAACACTGGTAATAGGAATATCAATACAACCGCATACAATAGTCAGCACCAATGAGAGGAAGTTCAGTGCACGGAACCATAACTCCATCTTGACTGATTACAGAGTTATTACCCTTTGTTATTTTCCCTCCCCTGGGGCATTTTTCAGAAAACTACAAGTTGGAATTCAATACAACTTCATACAATGGTCAAGCACAATGAGTGGAAGTGCAGTGCAAAAGAACAATACTCTATCTTGACTCATTTCAGAGTTATTGCCCTTTGTTATTTTTACTTGTCTGGAGCATGATTAAAATATTGGTTGGAATTCAATACCTTCATACAATGGTTAAGCACATTGAGAGGAGTGCAGTGTACAAGAACCATAACTCTACTCTTGACAAATTACAGAGTTATTGCTAAGAACAATATCTCTTTTAGTTTGTTGGCAGGTATTAGTTACTACGACTTCTTCAGTTTATAAAGCAGTCTTTTGGGGGTAAAATCACTTTAGTGTGCTCTAGTTTAAATGATGTCTTCCAGCAGATGACACATTCGGTCCATGGAACATTCTTGTTAACTTAGAAGTGGAAAATTGATGTTTTTTAACAGGATTTTAGTTGTTGAAAGTGAACAAATTGCTGATTTTTATTTTGTTTACATAATGTTACATATTATTTTTGATATGATTGTTTTTGTTTGTGATTTTATACAGAAATCCAAAAGTATTATTTTGGTACTGCCATATATATGCTATAAAAATCTCATGTGTGATACTATTTTACTTGTTTTATAATGTCGTTAAGTTGTGTTCACTGTTTTGTATTTTTGTATGTAATTCTCACTCGGTGTAATGTGTTCAGAATAAAGGGTTAGGCAGCATTTTAAGTTTTGGTGAGATTTTTATGCCCCCCACTTGGGGGATAAAGATTTGCTCTTTTCTGTCCCAAAGATCTTGTGACCCTCACTGCTCCCTTACTAATGGACCTAGAGTCCACAAACTTCATACAAATGTATATTGGAGTGAGAAGTAGTGCACCTGTGTTGGAGTTTTTATATGGACCAGTAACACCACAGTTATGGCCCTTGACTTAGTCCAAATTAAGGCATATCATATGACAAGCTAGTTGCTCCTGAAATAATGGAAATAGATATTTGGCAAGAAGCATTGTCTTTTGAACCACTACCAAGATTTCAAATCGACTAGGTCAAAATTGACCCGACCTGTAACCCCGCCCAGGGGTCATTGATTTTGGCATGGGTTTATAAAAGATCTTTAAAAGTCTTCTTACTAAAAAAAACAAGGCCAACAGCTTAGGTATTTAGCAGATAGCATTGCCTGGTGGTCCTTTACCAAGATTGTTCAAATCATGAACCCCTGGTCAAAATAGATCCTTGGTCACTTGACTGTACATTGAGATATTTTGGCAAACCTTTACAAAATATTCTCTTATCCTACAAGGCCCAAGGCTTATGTATTTGGCATGTAGCATGGCATAGTGGTCCTGATCCTAGATTGTTAAGAGTGTACCCCTTTGGTCCAAGTTGGCCCTACTTTACCTACTTTCTTGTTTTTAAGCTCAACTGAGCACATCAGGTCAGTAAGAGTAAAGTTATGGAAATCTGCTCTTGTTTTGTGGCAAGGTGGAAAGTGGGGGCATCAATGTCATGTGGACACAATTCTAGTTAATTCTGCAGGCCCAAATATTTGATGTTAAAAGTGTGTTTGTGTGTTTTAAGAGGGGAGTAAGATTGGGGGAGAGGTTAGCACTTAGATGTCAAGGTCACACTAAGGGCTTAAATTTGTAATAGATGGTTATGTTCTGGTATTTGGTGAATGGGTTGTAACTTCTACATACATAGACTACTTTTGAAATAACTTCTCACAGTTGTTGTCCATATCTTACCTGCTCAAGGTCAAGGTCACTCAGGGTCAAAGGTCATATTTCTATATCTGCCAAAACTTTTAAAGGATTTTCTTGAAACTTTCGGTAAATGGTTATCTAATGGAAAGGATACAAAGAATCCATTTTTCAACCACACTTTGGTTAAGTTCACAGTTAAGGTCAAGGTCACTAGGCTATATCTCCTAAAAATGAAGATCTACTTTTTCTCAAACTATACTTCAAAAGAAAGTTAGATGGATAAAAAATAATTTAAGAAAATAAATACTCCCATCAATGTTTATTCTTAAAATAGAATGTTCTACAGTCATTTATGTTCAAGGTCTGTCTTTATGCATTGCCCGTTTTTGTTTATGTGTCAGTTATAACACACAATTCCTTGAATATTTCATTATTCAAACAGAGCTATGCAAAAATAAGACGATGATTATTAGAATATCTTACCTTATCACATACATGTATATAATGATGACAATAGAGGCATCCTCATAAAGTCATATTTTGGCAGAGTCCAGTAAAACATGTTTGGGAGTCCAATCTGGGTTCATATAGATTATTTTGGACTCTTGAATGAAAGTGAGTCCAGATTTAGAGTCAAATATGGGTATCTATTACACTGTCGTATGGTTACAAATGCTACTGGTTGCAACTCATGGTGTAAAGAATTGATAAATGTGTTAAACATATATTTTGATCATGTTATTTTTAGCTCACCTGAGCACAAAGTATTCAAGGTGAGCTATTGTAATTGCTTGATGTCTGTCGTCTGCCAGTTGGTTATCTGTCTATTCACACTTAACCTTGTGTATCCAATAGAGGCTACTTTTTAAACTGGATCTTCATGAAACTTGGTCAGAATAACAGTTACTGTCTTGATAAAATTTAGATCAAGTATGAATATAGGTCATCTCAAGTCAAAATCTAGGTCACCCGGTTAAATCAATGTTCCAAAACCCGTCCAAAATTGGCAAAATTTCGCATACTTTGAGCACAGTCACAGTCACAGTTTTGCATAACAGTCGTTTTGAATACATGGCTCGCAAAGATAGCCTTTACAAGGGCATTGTAATTCAGAGTACGACCAAAACAAACTGGCATCGTTAGTGAATGTTTACTTTACATTTGGCTAAATTAAAGTTCACTGTAATATGCCTGAAGTTTAACAATCCTCACATTTTGTGGCAAAAAAATGCAAAGCATAGTTTCTATTACTCTATATTTCATTTTAGTCCTGTCAAAATCAAGCTTGGTTTAATAATGGTAGTGGCAATAGACATTTATTTGTTTGAAATTCAAAAAGTTAAAGGGACTATAAAATACAAAAGAAAAAAAATGTCAAAAAGTTTAAAAGTCAAGATATAAGAGCAATGTTCTCTGAGTACATTGGAAGATGTTGGGACAGATGAAGCTGTGCAGAATGCTTGTAGGAGACGCATGCTGGAGTGATAGAAGATGAAAGCATGAAATCATCCTTACATCAAGAACCCTGATACAATTATTGTTTGGTTGTAGTACTCACATTTTTGTTTATATTGTATAGAGTGTCAAGTAAACAATGTCCTAATAGTTAGCTTGATTGTTTAAACAATATGGAGACCTGTCTTACTTGCCATTGCGCTGATGTCACACCGTGGTTAAATTTTTCTTACCATCAATGTTTTTTTCTACAGCTTTGCAGACATTTCTTTACAGACATTGCTTTGCAGACATTGCTTTGCAACTTGCAGTGCGTGATAACCATCATGTCTTTTACTTATAGACAAGTTTACACCAATCTGTCAAGGATTGTGGCTGAATTATGTCCCTTTTTACACTTCGAAATACCATGTTGTACCAGTCCATGTTTTGTCGTAGCAATTTCACAAATTGCTTTGAAACTTGCATCACTTCTTTTCCATTTTATCCTCCCTGTTAATGGTTTTGACTGAACAATGGCATTTTTGAATTTTTGAAAGGACAGGTTAAATTGTAGCATTGAAGATGCCATTACCAGAACCAATAAGAAACTGTTTGAAACTTAACATATCTATCTAAAGTCACCAGTCAAGGTCTTTATAAGGTTACTCAGATCTTTATACATATATATTATATTGATTATGGCTTCTGTATTGATGTGAATTAAGCCTTGACAGAACGTAAACCCCAGTAATGAATAAAAATTTTTAGTTGATTTTTCAAAATACAACGCATTTTGAATCAAGAAGCAGTTGAATGTTACGAAGTTTTTACACGGAGCAAAATTGTACTGTCATTGTAAAAAAGAAATGTATCTTGCAGAAACACCCAGCTTGTTAGAATTGATGGTCTTGGCAAGAGTTTGGGTTCCTCGGGAACCCAGGACATAGTTAATGTTGAGGCCTCTCAAGTATGATGTAGGTTTCACCTGTGCATATGTTTTACTGATACACATTACATTACAGAAAATAACTGTTAAGTTGTACATCATTATAGAGTGTAACTGTTTACATATACTTTATTTTAGAAAATAAGGGTTATGCTATTCTCTATGTAGATAGCTTAAAGCTGCTCACTCTCAGATTTTTGTAAAGAAAAAAATAGTTTGTCAATCTCCTGAAAATAACATATTTTAGAACATATAGTCAAATAAAAAGGTTCCAGTATAAATTCCTTTGAAGTATATCTGTAAATTTGAAATCATACGCTACCAAATCATAAAACGCTTTTGAAATTCCAATATAAACATATAGTGTAGCGGTGCAGTAAAACCAAATTCACCAACATTTTCAATGGAATTTGCAAAATCCTACCTAGATTTTTACTTTGATTGTTGATTCTTGCCATTAGTTTTACCTTTCATGTATTAGTATAGTTACAGTGTTGAAATTTTTTTTTTTTCAACGGCAACTAAGAGCGAGCAGCTTTAAATTCATATCTCACAGAAAATAATTAAGTTATTATGTAGCAGAGAATAACTGTTTTAAGTCATAGTATATTTTAGAAACAACTGTTTTTGTTTTAAGTCCTAGTACAGTATATTACAAAAAAACAAATATTTTGTTTTAAATTATAGTTTATTATAAAAACAACTGTTAACAAGATATTTTGGCCGGTGGCTATTTTAGCAATCAATAAAATTACAATATTACTACAAAAGGCGAATCTGAGACTATTAATAAAGCATGTAGATATCGGTTAACTCCTCCCCCTCCGTTCTTTCATGGAAAAGTCAAATAGGGGCGCGACCAATCCCCAGCCCCCCCTCTTTATTTGATTCTGACCTTTAACCGTGGAAAGAAAAATTTAAGTCATAACAGAAGCAGTATCGCTGATAAAGTATATATTAAAGTGCCATTTGGTAAATCGGCGGACCCCGGGGTAGCCCCGGGTCACTAATTGATGAAACTTTCCCAAAACTTAGTGAAATAAACTATGGAAGTTTTATTGCTACTCCCCCCCCGGCATAGCCCAACTAATTGCCGCAAGTGCTTTTTGCTACATAGCCCCCCTGGCCCCCCCTCTCGCAAACTTTTTTTTTTTGAAAGGCAGACTAGATGTAATATCAGTTTGTAAAATTGTTCTGTCTTGCAGTCGAAATATTGAGGCTACTCAACAAGGTAATACATGTGCATAAAAATAAAAATAAAACCCATTAACAGCGCACTTTTTAAAGTAAGCAAGGTTATCCCAATACTGCAAATAGATCTAAAATGTCTGGGCTAGGTAAAACGGACTTTCGGGTACAATATTTATTCGTTTTAATTTTTTGCCCTCAACATTTCGCCGCTAGCCTGCGGACAACCTGGACCCGGGACAGAAAACCGCTTGTCTGACAGCAGAAAGTCCTGTGCCAGACATGTCGGACCCCCTCTGTACTATGGGTTGGACATATACGCAGCGTCCAATAGTCTTATTAATTTGGTGTTTCAGTGAGACCCCTTTCACAGATCTGTTATTTATAATAGAAGGTGAACAACTTGAAAATATCAGCCTATAAAATCGGTTTGCCTTCAAGTCGAAATAGTTAGACTAGCACTCTACCAAGTTCTCATATATATGTACAAATGTACATTAAATGTTGACTTTCCGAGAGCTTCTTAATTGTGATTTTACCGATAGCCATTTGAAAAACAATAACACTGAACATAAATTAGTACGCATGAGTATATCCAGGATATATAATAGTATTGTGTATATTTTACTTCAGTGACACTGATGACACAGCGGTCAGTGCAAAACAAAATGTTTCACTAAGACTGTCGTTTTCCCCCCCCCCAGAATTCTTTAAATATGTTTTCTTTATCATTCGTCGGAATGTTTCTTCTTCAAAAATGTGAAAAAAGCCGAAATAATTTACAAAGTTTTGAGTAATCGTGGTAACTCTGCAGTCATGTGTCCAACATATCGCTCATGTATGGCTACGGGTGGTAAATTGGATTGGTCAGGCAGGATGCAGTATCCAACACTCATCTACAGATTTTTATATTGGTTGGAATAAAAAGAATTGAAATACATGTAAATATATGAGATAAAGTGAAACAAATTAGATAATCGTTATTAATCTACTGGTCTGATTGTCATGTCCGTCCAGTTTCATTTTTATGACCGGAGTAGCTACGCCCCTGTTCATTGATTTGTTTTTTTTTCTTAAACTCAACGCCCGACCGCACGGCTTTTAAAGTAAAAACACTGTTCACAAGGGAAAATTGTCGAGTTCACTGTCGGCAAAGAGAGGAACTTGGGTATGATAATACAACGTCCGTACAAATGTAAAAGTAAAGATTTTGACAGATGCACTGATTATGTCAGCCGTACAGCACGGCTTAGATACTTAGTATGTCAGCAGACTTCCTTACCTTTTTGTGGCGACGCTCTGAAATAAAGGAGTTCCAGTACCCCCGGAGACAAAAATATTTTCCGCATCGATGTACTCAATTATTGATAATTTCGCCAATTTAATTACTTTCGTTGACTTTTGTTCCACTTTGGCAAACAAAATTGACAAGGCGAGTTGAGAAACAGACTGAAAAACGCATTTTATGAAAAATGCATCACAATATATTTTTTCAACAGGCGCCGTTATGAATTATGTAGGATAACATGTTACTGCAATGGAATTCCGATGTGTAAAGATCCTCGAACATAATTTACATGTAAACTAATTCATAAACTTACGGTCTACACTTATAAATGCAATGATACCGTAGCTCAATCGCTGTAATTGAAGGAGATCTCTTTTTAAAAGAGTTTATATATTAATCAACATTTTAAATAAAACAGAAGTCTATATAATTTATCTCCAGTCACTACAAAATACGTGAAGAAACCTATATTTAACATTATTAAATACTGTTTGTCACTTGCATTAAAATTACCATGCGGGTTTTTGGGTGGAGCAAATTGGCGACGTGAGAAAGAAGCTGGGCCCTCGCACCTAAATGTCCTTAAATGGGGAGGAGTTAACCTATAAACTAGCTCTAATAATAGTTTCAAAATTGCGCTATGAGTGACGTAAGATTATAACTGTATCGATTGCCAAGATAGCGATCGGGCAAACCCAACTGCAACGCGTTGTATAAAGAACTCTATAGAAAGTAATTTGTTTTAAGTTAAGATACATTATAAAGACTGTTTCTATTTAATAACATTGGGAAAAACTCTGTATTTAGTTAGGATATGTATGTGTACTATTTAAATGTTTGAAGCTGTACTGTATGGTTGGTTAAAGTGATGTTTTCAGCTACACCAGACTTGAGTGTCGGGTCAGCATTGATATATTAACACGGAGACTCACCATGTTTTGTCATTATAGGAGGACGGCAGTGTAACGTCTAAGTCTCGACACAGAAAGGTAATGTATAAATGATAATGGCGTATTTTAATGACGTCCTGTTTTAGTACGATTCTATGTTGTTGTCATGACATTATGTCTCCAACTAGGGCCTTGACCTTAATATGGCCATTCGGGAGGTAAACTGACTAGTGAAGTAGCATGTTATTCATACAGAACCTGGCCTATTTAAATAGTCTGGCATTAGAAGATTTTTCTGTGGTTAATCAACCTTGTAAATAGGAGAAAAATACCACAAGCCTTCAATGAATGTTGGTGCAAAATTTATATCAAATTTGTTTTTACGTCTGGTTCATTATAAAGCCTTTGGTGATGTGTATGGGTTTGTAGGATTGATTATGAATTGAGTTATTTAGTGAATAGTACTTCAGAAGGTGTATTTTGAATTTTATTGTTCACACCCAGAGATTGGAGTGGGGTAACGTTTGGGCGTAGGGTGGGGTTACAATCCTTAATAAATTGGACCCAATAGACTGCCAGAATGAAAATTATAAATTGCAAGTTGGCATTTAAAAAAATGTTGTTTTAAACTTGTGGAAGGGGATTTGTGGACAATTGGGATAGAGAAACATACTCTTGTTCTTAATCACATTAAGGTAGATATAGAATATTTTGCCAATTGGCCGGTAAAAGGGTCCGCCAGGATATATTCTAGTAAGTATCTAGATGTATTTCTTTCCTGAGCAGCAATCATGTCTGAGTAGGCAAGGTTCAGTGGGCAGAACACTAGACAATGTAATGGTTTGCCATTGTCACTCTGATTCAGGAGAAAAAAAGGTACTAAAGTTGAGCAGCAGTAGTTTCTGTAAGTTAAGTCATATTTGTGTTTGTTGTTCGCTGTGTGCATTTGAGTATGACAAGTACAAATATGGAGGAAACAATGGGCAGATTCACTTGTACTCTGGATTGATCTGCAACAGTTACATCTTTCATATAAAGTAAAATGCCAGTAAACACACTTGTTATGAAACAAATTTACCTCTGTTCTGCACATAACCAAACTTTCCTGTAACAAAAATAAGCTTTCAGGACAATATTTAAGAAATAACATCCGTTCCAGCGTTTTTAATTGTTAAAAAAAAAAAAAATAAAAAAAAAAAAAAAAAAAAAAAAAAAAAAAAAAAAAAAAAAAAAAATTTTTATAAAAAAAAAAAAAAAAAAAAAAAAAAAAAAAAAAAAAAAAAAAAAAAAAAAAAAAAAAAAAAAAAAAAAAAAAAAAAAAAAAAAAATAACCCCCCCACCCCCCCCCACCCCCCACCCCAAAAAAAAAAAAAAAAAAAAAAAACCCCCCCCCCCTTTAAAAAAAAAAAAAAAAAAAAAAAAAAAAAAAAAAAAAAATAAAAAAAAAAAATAATAAAAAAAAATTTCTATGATGATAATTGTAAATAATGTAGTTCTTATATGACAGACCTGTTCTCATTAGTTTTATTGTTATGTACATGAACCCCACTTTATCTGCCTGTTACAGAGTACGTCACCAGAGAGAGACAGAGAAAGGGAAAGGAAGGAGAAGAAAAGGGTAGGATATTATTATATCATGTTTTGAATGTGGAATAAGGCTAGTTTGGTTTTGGTTTCCATGACAATAAAAGCAAACTGACATTTGGTATAATAATGATAAGGTTGATTACCAGGGTCATAGTACATGGTCCCTCAAAGTTAATTTCAAGGGTCTCTTATGAAATTGGGGACATTGAACTGATGCTCATAATGTCATGTGGGTTAACTGTTGACTAAGTAAATCATTCTGTTAGAAAGAACGACTACAAGAAATATATAGTCTTCAGCACATTATAGTTTGTTTAATGAATTTAGAGTTATAGCCCTTGTAGTTTGTTTCATTTTTTGGATTTTTGGCCCTATAAAAGATACAAGTTTTGGATTTTTGGACCCTATAAAAGTTACATGTTTTGGATTTTTGGCCTATAAAAGTTGCATGTTTTGGATTTTTGGCCATATAAAAGTTGCATGTTTTGGAGTTAAGGTCTGTTACATGTATCAAGGCAAACTATGCAAGCATCATAAATTATTCAGTAATAACTCCATTAGTCTTACAGCATTTTTTTCTGGAGACTGTGGTTCAGAATAATTCAATCAGTTGAAATGAAGGTTTAATCTTTCTTTAAAAGGTTTGCTTTTAATTTTCTGGGTATGTTAGATGTGGAAAGCAATGTAGTTGTTTGTTTAGAGAAGGGGTAAGTTGAGTGTTTTTAGCTCATCTTGCTTTGCCAGGGTAAGCTTTTAGGATGGATGATTGTCCGACGTCCGTCAACATTTAGCTTCAAACAGCAAGACTCCTCTGAAACCACTGGGCCAATGTTGATGAAACTTGGTAGGGATGTTCCTTCCATGAAGCTCTACCAAAATTAGAAAAACTTTTAAAATCTTCTTATCTCTGAAACCACAAGGCGTAGAGCTTAGACATTTGGCATGTAGCATTGCCTAGTGGACCTCTACAAAAAATACTCAAATCATGACCCCTGGGTTAAAACTGACCCCTTTGGGGATGTCACTTGATTTTACATAGGTTTCTATAGGATAAACATAAAAATCTTCTTCAAAACCACAAAGCCAAGAGCTAAGATATTTAGTACATAGCATTGTGTAGTGGACCTCTACTAAGTTTGTTAAAATTATGCCCCTAGGACCAATATTGGCCCTGCCTGGGGGGTTACTTGTTTTACATAGACATATTAGGTAAAACTTTAAAAATCTTCTCCACCAAAATCACAATGTTTAGAGCCTAGATATTTAGTGTGTAACAGTGTCTAGGGGACCTCTTCAAAGTGTGTTCAAATCATGCCCCAAGGGTAAAAATTTACCTTGCCCAGGGGGTTGTTACATTGTCTAGTGGTCTTTCACCTACTTTGTTCAAATCATTCCAGTGGGGTCAAAATTGATCACATCCACCAGGTAAGTGCACTTGTACTCGGATGAGTGATATAGGGCCATCATGATCCTCTTGTTTAATTATGATGCAGATTAAAGAATTTGACAGGCTAATAGAATGGACAAGTTACACATGTTATGTGCACATGGTTTGTAGCGAGCAAAACATTAATTAGCATGCAGCTATGTAGTTGATTGCTTTAACAGTAATTTGTAACCATATGCTTGCATTGAACCAAAGTCTCTTTCAGAAACCTTGTAAAATATCCCATCCCAGTTACTTGTTCCTGAGTTATGTGTATAAAAAGAAAGATTTACTAGGTCATTGAATAGCTTTCTTTTTACTAGCCATACTTCACAAAAGAGAAGAAAATAACCTTATTTCAGGGAAATAGGATTTGTGATATCTGTAATAGAAAGTAATGTCACAGACCTATATACCCATGGATTGGCAAATTCTAAAAATCAATAAAATTATACCTGGTAACAAGTTACCCATAACGCCTATGTGCGCTCGGCAGCAGTTCTGATAACGCACACTTGTTTGACATTGCTTAAATAAAGAAGGGGGAAATGTGAAATTTGACACAATCGTCGTGTATCTTAAAATCCATCGGAATAGCATTTCGTTTTCGTTTGTTGGTGACAAATTCCCATATACAATGTATTCACAAATTTTCTATAATAAAATCGATAAAAGTTTTGTACTCCAAAAATTAAAACTGATTTGAATACGACAATAATTACAGAAAGAAATGAAAAATACAAACCATTGAACAAAAAATATTGCAAAAACACGATTAAAACTAATTTCTTTAAAGCAATTTTCCTCAATTCATTTCAAAATAGCCGACAACAGACGGACGCGATTCGAATACAAAATATAGCCAAAGCCTCATAGCACGCGACAAAAAGGTTGAGTTATATAGGAAAATACAAGAGTTGCCAATTCATGTGTATATAGGTCCGTGGTAATGTATTCCGCAACATGTCCATCTGGATGTCTGTCAGGATGTCTGTCTTGGGTATCATGGCAATTTCCATTTCCATTCAATAAATTTAAATCATTAATCTTAAGGTCCTCAAAGTTTGTAGGGAGATTTATCATCACCAGAAGATATGGGATTAATGGGTCAAAGGTCAGAGTCTCAGTTAATTTAAATATTAAAACAATTTCAGGTTATTGGCTAAAGAATGGTTTTCAGTCCGCGGGTTTGTCAGGGAGGTTGGATTTTACTAGCTGATTGCCATTGTAGAATTTGTGGTCACTATTATACCAGAGGTCATTGTCATTAATATGGACCTTGTATATTTGAACAATTTCCACCCAACAACTACAGTTATTCTTAACCGTGATCTTCAAACTTTTGAGATACATGAATCATAACAATAAAGCAGTCAGTAGTGATTGTCAGACATAACACAGCTACCATGGTGTAACATTTCCTCTTTTTTTGAAAAGGTATAAAAGTCAAACAGATTCATGCATGATTGGGCTGTCTGTTTTCCTGTCTGTCTGTTTGCAAGGGTGTAGGGTGCATGATTTTCTTGTTATTGAAATACAAGAACATATTTCATTACCCTTTAAAGTTAGTTAAACAAATTTAGTTGGACAGTATTGTAGTATTGCAAGTTAGACTTTAAAATTAAATGGTTCATATCTTTTACGCTCAAACCAGAGAACTTTTTGCAACTGCTGTTTTAAGGTACATGTATTGTAAGAAAAGTAGTTGGAACATCAAGGAACATGGTTAGAGCTTTAGGACTAACTTACAGGCTGTGCACAACCTAGACACTGCTATAGGGTGTAAATAGAAGGTAGTGGAGAACATTAATTAGTGGTGTTGCATCTATTAAAATGTGTAAAATTTTATGTTGAAAGCTGAAGAAAGAAGCAAAAGCAGCTCTTAACGACTCTGAAACGTCCCAGAACAATAGCTTACGAGACGAGGTAATTTATACTCAGTGTTGTCAGAACTGTTAACGTCAAGCAGATATTTATATCACCGTTTAACAGGTTTGCTAACATTTAAATGTTGTCCTAACATTATGTAACAGTATTTTAGTATATACTCAAGCAAAATGTTACATGACCTGATTTTGTTCTTGATCATTTTGTGCTTAGGTGAACTGAAATGGTGCCATTTGTCTGTATATTGTTAACAATTACCTTAGAGAGAGACTTCATTATTGTAGCATATAAGTCAGAGGTAGTAAGAATGCGTTACAACTTCAAAAAAGATGAAATTAGTTTTCAAGAAATTTTGGGTTAGTTTTGTAAAAGAAAACTATAATTTATCACTTAGAATGTCTACATCAGTAAGATTTTTCTATGTAATAGTCAATAGGTCTAAAATTTTATTTCACGAGTGTTTTAAGAAAATGGAATATTATCATTCAAGTTAACCATTTGTGGTCTTCATAGTCCCCCTTTGTTTTGAAATTTTACCTGCATGATGGAGTATTGGGTCAGTGGTGAAGGTCACGGTTGTTTAGTTTCTTGTTTTCAGGATTTTCGTCCTATTAGTTTTACTAGCATTATTAACCCACTACCAATATGTAGAATTTCTCTTCTAAATGAATTGTTTTAACCCTTGCTCTACTGGATGCAGACATTGCTGGTGTTATGTCAGATGTAGACCGAAATCAGCCCGAACATCTGAGTGTACAGTTTGATTATGATCTACAATGTTTGAAAATTACTTTCTAAATTTAATTTTTTGACCTACCTCTCTATCTGTAGAGTTAGAAACATTGCATAGTGAGAAGCATAGATTGCATGTATTATAATTAGTGTTTGCTGCCTTAATAGATGATAGAATTATGTCATATTTACATTAACATTAAATGTGTATTCGTATCTGGTTGAATCTGTGTGGAAAATTGTTAGACATGAAGGAGATATTCTTTGTGAGTAATTTTTTAACCGGTTGCAAACATGGTTGAGCTGGATTAACCAGTTGTGAGTATTTAGTTGTTTCAAAAATGTAACTATGACAGTTGGTTGATAAGAGGGTTGTTTCTCTTCGAGTTGACTGTATTGTCAGATCATAGGTTTGGGCAGCCAAAGAGAAAAGATGCAACACGCATATCAACTGATCGTTATAGTACTGGTTTTATTATATACCCCTCTCCATATATATCCATCTTTTAAATCAACAGCGCCAACATAAAGAAAGAAAAAAAATTCCTCTTTATTGCAACAATATAGATTTATTATGTCTCTGACTTCATCAGTTTGAAATATAGTTGTGCATATTATAATTTGGGGTTACTAGCTCTAAGGTCAGGGTCACAGGGACTTGAAAACAGGAAATCTTGTCCGTTCTTCTCCAAAACCCCTTGTTGGATTTCATAAAATTTGTCAGAAAGCATCAGTATGAAGTATTGTTGTGCATATTTTAATTTGGGGTCACTAGATCAAAGGTCATGGTCAAAGGAACTTGAAAGCAGAAAATCTTGTATGTGCTTCTCAAAAACCCGTTGCTGGATTTTCATAACATTTTGCTGGTAGCATCAGTATGAAGTCTAGTTATAATTTGAAGTCACATGCTCAAAGGTCAATGTCATATGGGGGTGGGAGACACGTTTTTTCCTGAAAAACAATGTCTAGTTTTCTTGCATCTGAAGTATTACGTAAACTATATTGTTTTAGAGTGCATGTAAAAAGTATGTGTTCACACAGATACAAGTTCAACACGTGCACAAACTGATACAGAAAATATATGTACTGGTTATTGTATTCAACTGTGCATTTACTGAAGAAAAGATAAACAGTTAAAGGTTTGTAATAAAAGTCAGTAGCATTGAAAACAAAGCTTGTTGATGATATAAAACCATATTGAGGTATGTTTAAAAGCGAACCATCCTAAATTTATTCAAAGTCTGTTGTACATTACAGGACCATTTTGACTATGATTCTGGAGCATCGACGAGCAAGAAAAAGCGAAGTCTGGATACATCATCAAGTAAGTTAAATACATTACACGTCAGTAATGCATAGGTTCTCTTGAAACTGTCTTAACTTAATATATAGCTTCTAAAAACCAGAGACATAATTCAAGGTTGTAGAAAAGATATCAAAGCCTACCTCATGATATGAATTGAAGGTTTTTTGAATCCATGCATGTTATATTGTGTCTTGTCATACCCATCACATACCATCATAAACATTACACTCAGATAAAACCACATTGTATCATATTCATTTACAGTATCTGTAACTCCTACATTGTCACAAAATTATGGTACTTGTAAGGTTTCTAATACCAAGTAATGTTATAAATAGTACATTATAGATTTTGTTTAATTAAGCACTAATTTAAAAGCTTTTAATGAGCTAACAGGCTGGAAAGGCACAACTGAAGAGCTTACTTTAGAGCTTATGCTCTAACTTATATTTCTTCCTTTATTGTAACATGGGTAACTTTTTGTGAAATGTCACAAAAGTCACTCTTTATTGAACTGTTGTAATGTTAATTTTGTTAAGGTTTTTTCATGATTGCCTATGACTTAATTCATATATATAAAATCAATTATGTAAGACAATTATTCATTGGCCAATGTTTGCTTAGCTTTGGAATATTCAAGTTTCACAAGTCTGAATGAAGGTTAGTCTAAGTGTTGATATTTGGAAGCAATGGAAATATAAAGACAGGTGTGCAAATTTGCACAGCATGGTAGAATAAACTACTAAGAAAGAATTGTTTCAGGTCGTTCATCAAGCAAAGTAAATGGTGACTCAGAGGACAGGGTGAGGAACAAAGAGGAAAGTCATGCAAGGGCGGGCACAAGTAGGAAGGTTAGTATTGCCCACTAAGCTGTACATACATACCAGAAATGTCAGTTGTTGGCTCTCTATATCTCTCTGTGATAAGAAGATGAGCCCATCATGAGTGTTGTTTCAGAAGCAATTTATTACAAGAAAGAACTTGTTTAGCAGTCAATTGAAAATAAGTTGGAATAAAATATAAGAATTAACCATTTGTGTCAATATAAGTTCAGCTATGAAGTGCATTCAATCCTTTATTAATTTAGTTAGGCCCTGTATTTGTTGTATAAAACCGCAGTTGTTTATATTATAATGTTAATTGGCACCGGATTAAGTGAGCTGAAGAAAATATTACAGGTTAGTTTTGCATACATTTTGTTATGGTGTAACATAATGAAATTTCAGGATCTCAGAGATGTGGAACGTGATCGCTCTAGAAGTAAAGATAGAGAGAAGAAGAAAGATAAAGACAGATCGTATCCTTAGTGAATAAATATACAAATGTACACTATTCATACTGTTGCATAAAACTTGTTTTCATGTTTTGTAGTATTCAATCACACAGATACAAACAGATTGATGTTTGTTTGATTTTGTTTCAGTAGTAGATCTTAAATAGAATAAAGAAGGATAAATTTGACCAAATTGAATACTGTTTTTCTGCAGGCATTTTCAGCTTTCTTGATGTTTTTGTAGACTCGGTGCTGAGACATACAGAATAAGATGGAGCAAGTGTTTAAAATGCTGTACAAACAGACGTATTCTTTTTCCTTAACAGTTTAACAGATCCAGCAAACGTCCGAAGAAATCTTGATGCTGGTGACTTTATATAGAGGGATCTTAAATTGTAAAATATTACCAAGACAGTGCTCTCTAAGCTTTAACTTTGCGGAACAACATACATCAGTGCTGGTTATCGGAAACCTACCAGTGCTACCTCTGGTTTCTGTATTTTAAATGACAATGAATTCACAGACGTTTGTTCAGGGATCGATACCTTTTGGTGTACCATGGGTAACAAGAAGGCTGTAACTAATCTAATGCTCATTATACAGTTTTTACAAAGTCTGTTTGCAGAAAAGACATCTGTCTGTGTTACAAGTATTTAAAATGATAAATGAATTTTCAGTTGTTTGGAACATTTGCATTTGTCTGTTAAATGGTTAAATTTTTTTCAGTTTAGTGTTGTTATGGAAATAATTATAATAGAAAAAAGCACTTGACTGAATGTATTTCTAATTTTTTTTTTTAGCAGAGGATTTTCATACTGTACATGTATATGAGGATAATACATTATTTTATGGCTCTGTTTACAGACATGTTTTTCCAAGTACAGAATTAAACACAACTTGTTGTTTGTTTTTTATGGTTCACTCCATGTTGTCAAATGTTAAGATGAGGCCCTGTTGACCATTGAATTTCTAGAAATACAGTCTTTTAGACATGAACTTCAGCCCAGTCCGCAAGTTGTTTGTTTGTATCTTCATATTATGCTTGTTGGGAAAACTAAGCCAATTGCATGTCTGGTGTAGGGTGGTCACTTAATTACATGTACTTAGCTTGGAACAATTACATATTCCCTACATACATTTAAGAATAAAATACCAAAACTGCTGTGTAAATTTTGTTGACACTATATTCATTTGAATAATGTAAAGTGAATTATCAGTCTTGTTTGACTTTAGTTTTTAGCTCGACTTTTCGAAGAAAAGGGGAACTATCTTACTCACCCCGGCGTCAGTGTTGGTGTCACACCTTGCTTTAGTTTTTCGTACCACCCAGAATTATGGCCCCTTTTTGACTTAAAAAGTGTATTGAGCTTGGTTAAGTTTTTCGTACCACCTCACTTTATTTCAAAACCATTAGAGGTATTGCTTTGAAACTAATCATACTTGTTTACCATCATGACCTACATCAACAGAAAAGAGTACATAACTGTGTCAAGGTTTTTGACAGAATTATGCCCCTTTTTTACTTAGAAAATACATTGAATATGGGTAAAATCCACTTATTGCCTTAACCCTTTGAGGTATTGCTTTGAAATTGAATGCTTGTTTACATTATTACCACCATCTGTCGGCAAGAGAAGGTAACTCTGTCGGGGATTTGTTTTAAAAATTAAGGCCCTTTATCGACTTAGAATCTTGGTTAAGTTTTTCATACCAGTCCACTTTTTAGCTCACCTGGCTATGCCAGGGTGAGCTTTTCTGATCGATGATTGTCAGTCGTCAGTCGTCCGTCAACATTTTGATTCAAATGACACCTCCTCTGAAACCTCTAGGCCAATGTTGATAAAACTATGCAGGAATGTTCCTTGGATGAAGCTCTACCAAAATTGTTCAAAGAATTCAATTCCATGCAGAACTCTGGTTGCTATGGCAACAAATAGGAAAAACTTTAAAAATCTTCTTCTCTGAAACCACAAGGCCTAGAGCTTAGATATTTGGCATGTAGCATTGTCTAGTGGACCTCTACCAAGATTGTTCAAATTATGACCCCCGGGTCAAAAATTGACCTCTGCGGGTGGGCATTAGTTTTTGCATAGGCATATATAGGAAAAACTTTAAAAATCTTCTTCTCTGAAACCACAAGGCCTAGAGCTAAGATATTTGGCATGTAGCATTGTCTAGTGGACCTCTACCAAGATTGTTTAAATTATGACCCCCGGGTCAAAATTGACCCCGCGGGGTGGTCACTTAGTTTTGCATAGGAATATATAGGAAAAATTTTTAAAAATCTTCTCTGAAACCACAATGCCTAGAGCTTAGATATTTGGCATGTAGCATTGGCTAGTGGACCTCTACCAAGATTGTTCAAATTATGACCCCGGGTCAAAATTGACCCACGGGATGGTCACTTAGTTTTGCATAGGAATATATAGGTAAAACTTTAAAAATCTTTTCTCTGAAACCACAAGGCCTAGAGCTTAGTTATTTGGCATGTAGCATTGGCTAGTGGACCTCTACCAAGATTGTTCAAATTATTACCCCCGGATCAAAATTGACCCCTGCGGGGGTATTAGTTTTACATAGGCTTATGTAGGAAATACTTTAAAAATCTTCTTCTCTGAAACCACACGGCTTAGAGCTTAGATATTTGCATGTAGCATTGGCTAGTGGACTTCTACCAATATTGTTCAAATTATGACCCTTGGATCAAAATTGACCCCCCCACGGGGGTCACTTAGTTTTACATAGGCTTATATAGCAAAAACTTTAAAAATCTTCTTCTTTGAAACCAAAGGCCTAGAGCTTAGATATTTGGCATGTAGCTTGGCTAGTGGACCTCTACCAAGATTGTTGAAATTATGACCCACGGGTCAAAATTGACCTGCACGGGGTCACTTAGTTTTACATTGGCTTACATAGCAAAAACTTTAAAAATCTTTTTCTCTGAAACCACAAGGCCTAGAGCTTAGATATTTGGCATGTAGCATTTCCTAGTAGACCTCTACCAAGATTGTTGAAATTATGACCCACGGGTCAAAATTGACCTCGCACAGGGGGTCACTTAGTTTTACATTGGCTTATATAGCAAAAACTTTAAAAATCTTTTTCTCTGAAACCACAAGGCCTAGAGCTTAGATATTTGGCATGTAGCATTTCCTAGTAGACCTCTTCAAAGTTTGTTCAAATTATGCCCTTGGGTTCAAAATTGACCTTACCCGGGGGATCATTTCTTTTACAAAGGCGGGGATATAGGAAACTTATTTGGTATATAAATTATCTGCGATCTTCCAGGCAAGTGGACTTGTACCAAGGTGAGCAATATAGGGCCATCTTGGCCCTCTTGTTGACTAAACTGAGATATTAGTTGGAATATTTGTTTACCATCATGATCCCCAAACATGGGCAGGAGAAGGTAATTCTGTCAAGGATTTTATTTGAATTATGGCCCTTTGTGACTTGGAACTCGGTTAAAATTTTCATTCTTGTCCACTTGTTGAATTAACCATTTGAGATATTATTTTGAAAGTTGGAGTACTTATGTACCATTATGAGACCTTTCTGTAAGCAAGAGAAGATAACTCTGAAAATGTTTCTTGATTTGTACTTGGAAATTCCTAGTTAAAGTCTTGTGTGCCCTTTACTGTCAAAGTTTTGTTTTATTGGCAAGCACTAAAAAAGTCAAGCGCGCTGTCCTACTGACGGCTCTTGTTTCAAAGGGGTATAACTGAAGTGAAATGCTGAAAATTGAGAATGTTTTGTGACTTAACTTAAAGCTAGTGATTGTTCAGCACAAGTACATCAGACTACATACTAGTCTACTAGATGAATGGAAAATAAAGTCTTGTGCCCTCTTAATCTCTAAAATCCCTGATCATTTAATCATACTTCACAGAAGTGATAAGTACCATGTCTCAAGTTGTGCAGGTCCAATAATAAAAGCATCAAATGTTATGTGACCCGCAACTCGACCTAGATTCTATTAAGACAATCATTCTGACCTAGTTTCATGAAGATCAAATGAAAAATTTATCCTCTTGCATGTTTTTTCTATGATTTGACCTGGTTACCTTAAGTTTTTAATCCAAGATGACCCATATTCGAATCTACGTACATTTCATTAAACGCAGTTGTTCTGACCAAGTTTCATGAAGATCTAGTGAAAAATGCAGTCTCTATTGCATACACAAGAGTAAGTTAGGAGAGACGCCACACAGACAACGGACATGAGCCCTATTTTAATTCTTAAATACTACAACACATTTCTAATGGTTATAAACCAAGTTCCATAACTATGACTTGAAATTGACTAAATGAGGAAACATGGCACATGAATATATCGGAAGCAATTTGTATATTTAAAATCTTTATTCATTAATGACTTATTTTCTATACATACATGTATATAGTAATACAAGCACTTGTTAGTAATATCATGACATGCATATACACAAGTGAAAATTAATATAGTGCTGTTGTGACAAATTTTGATGGCAATGTACAATCACTTAAAAGGCAAATAAGATGACTTGCATCAAACGATACAATAAATGAATTGCCAAAATTCTGATTGAAAAAAAGCAAGATAGCACCTGACAACTTTTGAACTTTTAGAAGTTTGTGAGCAATAATCCTTGCTTTCACATTCCCTTTTTTTCCCCCAATAAATTAAAGATAAAATAATTTTACATTGTAATGCCCCATCTTTAACCCTGACCTCCCTTGATTTCTTAAAGAAGCTTGTTTGCTTTCAATTTTTCCCTTTGATATTCATGGGGTGCTCTATGAAAATTTATTTACAAAGCTGCGCACACAACCTAGACCAGGACTCCTGGATGTGAAAACTGATCAAAGTTTACACAGGTAACAAAGCCACGAGTTAAACAAGCAATATGATGTGACATATCAACAAGTGAAAATACTGCTGCATATATTTCAATGAACAATGGGCTACAATTGAAGTAAAGAATGAATCTGTTGTACCAGGATGATGAAGACCTGATTCCACATTTTTTTTTCCAGATTTTGTGATGCTGTTATTTACCTGCAGTATCAATCACTATCGGACAGAATCCCGTTTTATTTATTATGTTGAACTTGGTAGTATATTGTATACGACTAAAATTAATGAAAACTTATTCATCCTCAATATATCCAAAGCTACAACAGACGCCAAACATTTCACTAAAAATTTCATTGTCTTTGCCTAGTCCTGCAACCTATTGCTTACTGAAATACTCGGTACATACACAAGTACCTTAATTACTGAAATAATCTGTACATTTACTAATTCTAGTGGTGCAACGATATACCGGTATATTGCAATACGAGCCGGGCTGATGGGTACAGCGGTACGAATTTCAGTACCACGATATTAGATTGAAATGAACTACTCGCATTACACATTGCTTTGCATGTAAGTAAATCAGAAAAAGATCGAAGATCATGTTTGACCATCTGTGCCACTCTTTGGTTATATAATTAAATAGCTTGCAATTGCCCACAAGTCGAGTTAGCTTTCAAGAGGCAGTTTTTTGATCTTTTGTGATCAACTTGTGGCACTGTATTCACGGCAGTGATTTGTTTTATTCTATTTTCTTAGCTTTTCTGTTATATCAATATATCGTAATACGTATTGCAATATGGGTTGGCTGTATCGCAATATATCGCAACACAGGTTTGACGGTATCGTTGCACCCCTAACTAGTAGCTTAATGTCTTTATAATGAGGGATTATATTTAAAGCATCCTGAGATAGAATACAGTACTGTAATAGTCAAACCTGTGTTCACCAGCCATGTCATAAACAATTTGAATTTGGTCATTTAAGGCAGTTGGTTGTTGCAAACAGGTGTAACTGTACATATTTAAAAACTGTTTTGGTTTTAACAACAATGATTACTTAAGGTGAGTGGGTGCTTAATAAAGGTGGCAATTAACACAGGTTCAATTGTACATAGTTAACACAACTCGCATAAATACAAAGCAAAGCTGCCGTACCAAGGCCTTCCCTGCATTATCGAAAAACTATTGCCATTCTTCAGTCGAAACAATATTCTTTGGCAAATAATTGGAATCTGGGTTGACATGGGTTAAAATTTCTGCTACCAATTTCAAATTTATTTCGCCACACTGCAGATGTTGTTGGAACATTAAGTGACTTTGGCAAGTGGCTCGGGAGACCATGGGCACAAGCAACTATGCATATATTGCAAACAGTTGTGCAGAAAGTCAATTCGCAAATGTAAAATATACTAACTTACACTTAACAGCTTGTACATAATTATGTAAGTGAAAGACATAAAAGCAACTGTTCTATGAAAACACTCAAAAATATATAACAATCTTAAAGCTACAATTCTAAGTTTAATAGCACAAAGGTAAAAATGGCTGATTCTTGACTTGATATGTAATCTTGATAGAACAAGTGAAGGTAGAAATATTCAGCAGACATTTGCTATTACAACTGTTAGAATAAGTTAAGATGTATGAAAAGACTATCTGTATGAAAACAGAAGCCCAATGTCGTTTATCAAGGTCAACTTGTGCTTATATAAAACTGAAGGTTGTGTTTAATTTGAATGTAAATACATCGAACAAAATGTACTTGATTAAGTTGTATTCAAACTCAATTGCAACAGCAAACAGGCATGTAGCAGAAACAATAAATGTTTGGCTTTAAAATGCTAAAAAATCTTTACAAAATAATCATGTTTAGACAATGGGGCAAAAAGAATGCTTCAACTTACTACAATGTTTGTATAATTACGAAGATATTAAACCCTCGAACTTATCTACTACATTAACTTGTCAATAGACACAGATTTTGGGTAGTCAAAAAAAAAAAAAACCCCCACAAAAAAAAAAAAAAAAAAAACCCAAAAAATAAATTTAAGTACAACTGCCAGCATATGTAACTGCTCTGTCAATAAGAGGTCCAGTATGAAATAGTGACAGTTATTTATTGGCAAGTACATTACCTTGTCCAAGACATGAGATAATAAGATTTCGGTTAAATTTAGTTTGGAACATCAAGAAAAGTATGTGTTTATGTTACATCGGATTAAAAACATGACTACCAGGTCTTTTTAACTCTTATAATGCATAAAAATTAATGCACAGTACTGTGGTTTTTTAATTCTACAACTACCAACTTTCATTTTTATCAAATAATATTCGAGTTTTTTCAAGTGAATTTACGTTTAAAACCTTTAAGTTTTGTGACTGATACATTCTGTACATAGGTGAGCATCTGTTCATGTGGTTACAAAAGTCAATAACACCTACATCTAGATGTAAAACATACATCAATGGAAAAATACATAACGAGTGTTCCATGGAACAGGTGTGTTACCTACTTTAAGCAGTTGAGGAGAAATTCTTACAGTCAAAAGAAATGGTGAATATTACTGTTTTTACTTTTGAAGTCACTCCCTTTGAGGGATGCAAAAATGTGTTCAATAAAGTAAAAGTGTAATGACGGTAACAATGGAAGTAAAACGATGAAGAAGTAAACACCAACGACTATGGAGAAGTGATCACCAAGTGTAACACAGCTGCTATGCAGGCATGTGACACCAAAATGGGGACTAGAATTGAACTTTATACCTCCACTATCATCTCATTAGGGCCAGATCTACTGGCCATTCTGCAGCAAGGAGTACCTGATACAAGTACACCACCCTCCTCCACGCCCCCTCCTCCTCCATTCAAACCAAACAATCACACTAACAAATTTTTCTGCAGGACAATGAACAGAAATGTGCATCATCTTTATTTCTCTACATGTATATTACAACACTAGATCAATTCACTCAACTCCAGAACAATTCACTCATTATGTAAACATCAAAGAACAAGACAATCTAATAAAAGATAATATTTGGTCCCATTTATGTTGACACACCCCATCTTTACAAAGAAACATGTCTATTTTTTCCACATGATAGCTCTTGCAAGTCAGTCATTCACAGACAATTCCATGCAGAATGAAACAAGACTGCCTGTCTGAAACCTGGCGCAGGTCAAACCTTGCTTATCCTGAAATAAATTGACCCTGCTAAATTTCCGATATAACTTACTCCCTTTTCATTTGGACAGTTCTATTTTTTACAGGGATAACACAAACTGAACCTTACAAGAATTATACACACATTATCATAGCTCATTGTTTACACATTTAAAATATGAATGACGACATACTGGGGTATATTGTGGTATTGTATACACATGTTGAAAAAGTATGATTTACACGTACATGTATATGATATAAATAACATTTAATGTATACGTGTATCACAACACAAAATAGTTTTACATGTACTTACGTATCATTTGTTTTTTTTAACAGTTAAAACATTCTTAAATAACATCTAATTCACTAAACCACTTCAAAAAAGACAATAATACATATCCCGTCAGCTGTGAAAAATTTTGCATCATCTTTCTTCTTTTAGCATTTTTTGTTCAAGACAAATACAGGAATATGCCAGCAAAAGATGTAAGTGATTTACCATGAACTAAGGTAATTTGTTTCATGATTTATTTGTTTAACCAATATCTATTAAATGTGAAAAGTAACAAAAATTAAATCATCTTGAACAACTATATCTAATCATAGGCTTCTTTAACGCGTACTTCATGGTTTTTCTGTCCTCTTCAATTTATCTTCACTTTGTCTCAGTCAGGGATCGTAACTAAATCCTGATTCAGTTAAACAGACATATAACTGACAGCATTAGCATGACATTATACTAGCCCTTTATTTTTCCACTGACACCGTTTCTTCTCTCCCTTGCACAACTTCCTTAAAGCTGCTTTAATAATTAAAATCCCTAATTACAATGATAAATTATTTTTATCCTAGCAGAGTTTAAATACTTTGGTATATAACATTCAAATCAGCAAAATAGGCAAGGTAAAACACAAACAATTTAAATCACTTCATAAACCTATGTGACACAAATAAATGTATTCATATAGTTATGTGAACACATGAAAATTGAAATGTTTTTGTAGAAACACACTACTTTAGACACAGAGAGCATAAATGTACAATAAAAATGATCCAATCTTTTGATTTCTTACAATGTAGGTGGTATTCTATATCTGTGACTTTCTCTTTCAAAAATTCTTTATCTTTATATACATCGAAAAACAATATTTTCCCAAAACCAATTAAAGCTATTCTCTAGATAAAGAACTTTGACAGACATAAAATCAATAACTCCAGTAAGTTACGATATACATACTGATTCACTCTTAATAGCACTTAATATACATGTATGACTGTATTCTGAACACACTCAAACACTCGTGTAGCTTTCTCAAAAAGCAAACTGATGAAATATACACACTATAAATGGCTACACAAACACTAACATACCATCTACTTTTTATAAAAAAGTTCAAAATAATTTTTTTTTTTCAAATTTACAATTTTCATCACAAAATATAGCAGCAGACATTCAGACAACTGGTTTACAAAAAGCAGCTGCTGGTTTCTGTAATCTATGTCTCTGTTATATACAAAATATCTCTTTCTAAAACCAGACTGAGGCAATCTGTTGATTGAAACTTAAAATGATACAAAAGTTCCATATTTTGTACAATCTGTCATGGTTTTGTTAGAAAACTTGGTAGTTTTACGTAACTAGATGCCCACGAGCAACATATTGAGCCAAACATTATGGACTGAATGGAATAGGGTCTTCTAGGTGACACATCATCTCACTGTAACAAACAAATGTGCTAAGACAATTCAAAAGCCTTCAATGCGTGAGGAAGTATGTCCAGACAAACACTTTGAGACACTTACATACACCAAACTGCCATTGTGACAGCAGTGTCCTGTCAGTGGGCTCAACAATAAAATCCTCCATTATGTCTATCTTTACAGCATTACATGTACGAATACTGTAAGTCAATATATATTAAATCTATGTCTTTACAATTACCTCAAATTACTTCCAAATCATTGTGACATTTCACCACTTACTACAATGACAAATTGTACATAATCATGCAGTAACAATCTCAATTATGCACTCAGTACATAAAACTACACATCTGCACAAGAATACTTGTGCATGTACAAAATAAAATATTCATTGTTACAAAACTAGTGGGGTATAAGCACATGGCAGATCACAACTAGTTAATACCTCCTCTTTAAGTTATTTGAATTAAAAACGTACGTGCCATATGGCAAACATATTAGAACCCTTGAACAGATTTTGTCTTAGCTGCTTATGGAAGGGCCCAAACACATTTATTTAATGGCTGTTTCATTTAGCTTGCACAAAAAATACCACATCTTTTCACTTCTAAATACCACCCTTTATTCATAAGCTCTGTAGCCACTAACAAATATATTGGTGCTACACCAGAGATCTTTATAATGATGACAGTATTGCTATTTCATCATGTCATACAGTCTGCAACAGAAAATCCAACAAAATTACAAACATTTAAATGTTAAAATTTAACCAACCTCTATGTATTTCCTTTTTCATTATCTCTATCAAATTTTTCTGGAATAAAATACTTGAGAGAAACTTTGGTTAACAAAAATGGCAGTACGCCTCTAAAACAATTAAGCACTTTATATCAAAATTCAGAATTGAATTATTTCATCAATATTGGAACAAAAGTACCACAGTTAAAATATACTAAATACCTATATCTATATTCATACATTTCCTTTATTCTGTTGACCTCCTTTTACAACATTTTCATCTTTCCTTGCTTCTTGATTCCTCTGTCCACCTCTCACAACCTGTTCAGTATCCTGAGAGCCTACATTCACATCTTTTTTATCTGCTGCAGCCTCGTTTGAAGAAGTGGTAGAGGCTGGCTTCTCTGCTGCTGTTTTCTGTTTCACTGGTTTCTGTGTCGTTGTTGTTGGTTTCTGGGTTGTAGTGGTTGTTGTTGGCTTTTGTGTTGTTGTTGTTGTGGTAGGTTTTTGTGTGGTTGTAGTAGTGGTTGGTTTCGGAGTCGTGGTAGTTGTGGTAGGTTTTTTCGTTGTGGTAGTGGTGGTAGGTTTTTGTGTTGTTGTAGTGGTGGTAGGTTTTGGGGTTGTGGTAGTAGTAGTAGTGGTTGGCTTTTGAGTGGTTGTAGTGGTAGTTGGTTTAGGGGTTGTGGTGGTAGTAGTAGTGGTTGGTTTTTGGGTTGAAGTGGTGGTGGTAGGTTTTGGGGTTGTGGTAGTGGTGGTTGGTTTTGGAGTTGTGGTAGTGGTTGTAGGTTTAGGGGTTGTGGTGGTAGTAGTAGTGGTTGGTTTCTGAGTTGTTGTGGTTGTGGTAGGTTTTGGGGTTGTGGTAGTGGTGGTAGTGGTTGGTTTCTGGGTTGTGGTTGTGGTAGGTTTAGGGGTTGTGGTGGTAGTAGTAGTGGTTGGTTTCTGAGTTGTTGTGGTTGTGGTAGGTTTTGGGGTTGTGGTAGTGGTTGGTTTCTGGGTTGTAGTGGTTGTGGTAGGTTTAGGAGTTGTGGTGGTAGTAGTAGTGGTTGGTTTCTTGGTTGTTGTGGTTGTGGTAGGTTTAGGGGTTGTGGTGGTAGTAGTAGTGGTTGGTTTCTGAGTTGTGGTTGTGGTAGGTTTAGGAGTTGTGGTGGTAGTAGTAGTGGTTGGTTTCTTGGTTGTTGTGGTTGTGGTTGGTTTAGGGGTTGTGGTGGTAGTGGTCGGTTTCTTTGTACTTGTAGTTGTTTTTCCAGCAGTTGGTTTCCTTTCCTCCTCTCCTGTGAAAGACTTGTATTGTTTGATAAAAAATTCCTTCACATCATTCCACTTCTCTGTAACAAAGTCCACAAACTTTGGTCCATTTTCTTGTACCCATACAATGCCTTTATCTGCGTAAACTTTTGCTTTTGTTCCCGCATCAGTAGCCATCACTTGTCCTTTCTCTATGTAAGGTATAACGTTTGTTTTAGTCCAAGGAACAACCTTGGTTTCAAACTCAATAACTTCACAGAAGTTATGTTTCGGATCATTCTGACAGAAGACCAGGACGGCTGTAAGTGCTGTCAAGACTAGGCCGAGAACCAGGAAGAACCAGAACAGAATCTTCATACAGCACTGTCCTCCACCTCCCCCTTCATCACCTGTAACAAACAGTACACATCTGATTGCTGGAATGCTGATATATAATATTTACAGCACAGTTACATTATACATGTCAGCAGATCACTACAGAAGTGTGTGTGACCCTTAACTTCGACTTACTAACCCCAAGCTCAAAAGTTTCATCTACTTACCAGACATAGTGTTGCTTCAATGTTTTAAAATTTACACTCATACCAATCTTAAGGTACTGAGAAGAAATAAAACTACAACATATACATTTACTCTGCACTGTAAACCAGTATCAGAAATAACTGGTATCAGAAATAACCGGTATCAGAAATAACCAGTATCAGAAATAACCAATATCAGAAATAACCAGTATCAGAAATAACCAGTATCAGAAATAACCAGTATCGAAATAACCAATATCAGAAATAACCAATATCAGAAATAACCAGTATCAGGAATTTATAAAAAATTACCTTTCTTTGCTGCCTTTTGTTTTGGTTTACTTGTGGGTGGTTTCGGTTCATCTGGAAGAAAAAGTTACATCAGTTAGATTAAACGAAAATTCAAACAGTTTGGGTTTTCTAATAGAAAGGAACTGTTTCAACAAATTCAAGGCAGAAATAAAAATGTGTTAATACTATCTTTGACAAAATCTAATAAATTAAAAAGATTATTTTCTTCAACAGTTGAGAATTCAGCCTAATGCAAGTGCTTCTTAAATGAAGCAAAAGACTTTGACCTTCTTGACTACATGTAGGTCATATTATATAAATATCCACATAAAAAGTAATGCTTTGCATTTATTAACATTTTGTAATATCTGGTCATGTTAGAATCTAAACAACATCCTTTTCAGCATTGTTATTGTCATAATATGACAAATCTCCCTCAATAACTGATCCCAGACTTCTATTGTTAATGGTACAGGAGGCAATGCTGCTGCCTACTGCAACGCTCTCATCCCTACACACACAACAATAGTCTTTGACAGGAAAGTTTGTCAAAGTAAAACATTTTCTACTTTCAGACTGGAAAATTGTACGGTATGTGTACTTTCTCCCATTTTAAGAATGGGGGAAATGCACAAATACAGTCTGAATAAATCATTTCAAGATGTACAAGCTCATCAGAAACTGCTCTATTCAGGCATATACTAGTTTACAGAAACAATATGCAATGGTGTCATTTCTAATAAAGTGATATAAGTAATCAGCCATTCTGGCATACAGGCAAGTACAATGTATTCAAAACAAAGGACACTTACTTGTTCTTTGTTGCTGCTTTTCTGGACTAGCTTGTTTCTTGGCTTTCTGTGCCTGTTTTTTATCTTGTTTCTTTTTTTTCTTCTCTTCAGAAATTCTCTGTCTCTCTGCCTCTATGGCGGCATCTTCTGTTGCTCTCTTCTCTGATTTTACAAAAAAATGCGTGTGAGGTATCATTTATTGAATACAACTGACTCTAGGTATTCCTACTTACTTTTTCTCATTATTTCTCTTTGGATAGATGATTTTACGGATAAGAAGTCAGTTTTAAGTTTTTAATACCTCTTTTCTGCCTCTGGAGCACTTTATCCTTCTATGTGAGAGACATAGATATCACCATTAGTCAAAATCTTTATAGAGGGATGGACAACCCATAGCTTCAGCTTTAATGGACCCTTCAATGGTCTGTGATGTGCGGTAAGCTTGTAGCAAAGGTGCAAACAAAATAACAACAGGACATTACAATATAAAAGTGGGTCTTACACATTTTTCTTGCAGCACCGATTTCATAATATTTCTGTCATATACAGGCAGGCATTTTACCTAACCATCATTCCTGGGATGAACCAGTGCTAGAACCCAATGCACGAAAGAAACTGTCAACTTTCTCACACATTAGTAAGCAGCCCATGACCCTCAATCAATAAGAGGTTACAGTAGTTCAAAGTCTGTGAATCTATTCACTCAACTATAGAGGTGTTCTCATGAAACATTATATACAACAAAAGGGTTAAGATGGCCCTATATCGCTCACCTTAGCTACCATTGCTTATATTACAAGGTCTTCAATAGCAGAAAGGGCACGGGTCGTACCGATTATAGCCTCTTTAGAGGATGGTGGACCTAATAAGCACAATTACAAACAAAAAGCAGAAAGGGCCAATTTTGACCTGAGGGTTCTGATTTAAACAATCTTCATAAAGGTCCACTACATTATTTCCAAATATCTAAGCTCTGGGCCATGTGGTTCTAGATGATTTTTTTAAAAGTTTTCTCTATATAAGCCTTTGTTAAATCAAGTGATCCTTGTGCAGGATCAATTCTGACCTGGGGGTCATAATTTGAACTCTCTTGGTAGAGGTCAACTAGGCAATGATACATGCCAAATTTCTAAGCCAAAGTCCTTGTAAAGAAGATTTTTACTGTTTTCTCTATCCGTTGCTATGGCAACCAGAGTTCTGCACGGAATGCAATTATTTGAACAAATATGGCCTGGTGGTTTCAGAGGCGATGTCGTTTGAAGGAAAATGTGAATGGACAACAGATGGTGAGTGATCCTAAAAGCTCACTCTGGCACTTTGTTCAAGGGGGCTAATAATTCAACACCTGATCACACAGAATTACTTACTTCTCTCTTCCTCCCTTTGTAACTGCAATTTCTTCTCTATTCTGTTGTGAATCGTCTTATTGAAAGCAACAACCTGTGAAAATGTAAAATATTCCTTGTCATTTGAATAAGGAATCTGATGTAGAAAAATCAGCTTCTGACTTTACATCAACACAATCTGATCTGGAAAACTGACTGCAAATTTAAAAGTTTTGGTTTCTCACAGCATGGCTCAATTATATGGTGTAATGCATACAAAATCACATTTTTTAGTTTTCAACATTGTTTCATGTATACAGGGTTTACAAATGTACAAAGAGGGGTTTACATAGCTACCATAAAGCAGACATGGGGTAATCATCAAAAGTAATCATAATGATTAGCAATCCGACAAGAGCACTGCCTGCGGGTGCCATCCTTTGAAGTTTGGTCACAAAAATTCAATTGCAATTAAAGAAATTATTTTTTCCCCATTTTTCTAATTTTACAGGGGCCAGGGGGGGCCCCCCAAAAAAACCCCCCCCCCCAAAAAACCCACCCCCCCCCCCCCTCCCAAAAAAAAAGACTAAAAAAACCCGGACTTTGACCCCATGAGCCCCAAACACAATCCCAATTGATAGCTTTGATAGTTTCCATGTAAGTGACCTAAACACAAAACTTAACCAACATCGAGGACAACTAGCCACTTATACATGCCAAATATCTATACATAGCAGACAATTGGCTCGTCCCATTTTTTTCAAAAATCAGACAAGCTAATAATCAATTAATATTTTGAAGTAATCAGGCCTAATCATTAATCATGCATTTTTCTGATTACTTTAATCATACTTGATTAAAGTCAAAAATAGGCAGTAAGCATGATTATGTTATGATTATTTTAAGATTACTATCTGCTTGTATACAAGATACAAGATACCATTTTATACCAAATAGACATTTTAATGATTGGATACATAATTAAATAGTTAAAGGACAAAACAATGGCTGAAACTTTCATTGTCTAGAACCAATTATACACTTATTTATGGATAAAGGTGTCATACATGTATTTGTAGCCCTAGGGTTTAACTATTGTCTATATGACATACTAGAACACATATATTTTTGATGATCTGTTAATATGGGGAAAATTCAGGGGAAATTATAGACCCCTTTTGTCTGTAATAGACTGTCAACTTTTTCACTTAAAGAGACTCGGACTGTAGTGGGGCCCAAACCAATGATCTTCAGCCAATGAGAGGAGTCAGTAATAGTCTTTCACTACAATATATCACTAAGTGCAATACAGTGAACTCTGTTTATAAAGACTCTGGATATATAGAGAAATTCGAATATAAGCAACAACTCTTCTATGCCTGATTTTTTGTCTTCTAATTATATATGAAAATGCTTTATGGATATAACATCATCCGGAAGCAAGCACTAATTAAACTGGTCCCAAAAAGTTCCTTATATATATAATTGTCTAAGTCCCTGTAAAGGGTTTGACAGTACAGGAAGATAGACATATACACAGTTATCTGTAATGCTCCTAAGTCCTAACCCAATGTCATTTGTACTGAAATTGCCATCCTAGATTCGAGACACAATATTTTAACTCGTACTCTTGACACATTTTGAGGTTGCTGGTTTAAGTCAGTTCTTATTGGACTTTATTACTTATACACTTGACTACATCAATGATCTGAAATCATATGATAAAAAGAAGAATAAATTTTCTTCTGTGAAGTTTGCCCAACAGGCAAAGATTACTGCCTCATGTAATTTTCGTCAGTTAAATGAAATAGGAAAGAAATACCTAGTAGATCTTTGAGCAGTCAGTCTGAACACAAAGCAAGAGAATAGATAATAAACTAGTTTAAGATAATTCTAACCTCTGTAGCACATTTCTTGCACTGTTTCTCATCTAGGCAGTCTCCAGCAATCTTTTTCATTTCTGGTTCCAATGGATTGTCTTTCAAATCTAGCCATTTCAGTTTAGTCAGTTGGTACATACTAACTGGCAGAACGGTCAGTTTGTTACCTAGCAAATCCAGGTGCTGAAGCCGTGTCAAGTTGCCGAAGTCATCTGGAAGCTTGGTAAGCAGATTCTTGCTGAGATCAATCTTCACCAGGTGAGTTAATGTACAGAATGTATCCTTAAAAACAATAACGTAAATATTATGTGTGAATGCCTTTAAAGGGTGTATGCTGGTGGTATGTAGGGTAATCTGAACAGTCAACTACTAAACCAGTCCCTATTTATATAGTCTGAACAACCCTCCTTTAGAATAAGTAGCTCTATTCATGGTAATGGAAATCAAATGTAACTAAATGGTTGTTTTTGTCACAAAAACATAATGACTCCCCCATGGCAGTTTGTCAATAATTGCAATACTGAAACAGAATATTAAAATAAAACAAATTCTATTTTTAGTGACAGTAAACTTGACACCCCACCACCCAAATTTTTTTTGCACACAAAAAAATCTATTAATAGGAACGGTGACCTTGACCCTCCCCCCTCCCGAAATTTTTTTTCTGACCCTGACCCCACCCCCTGAAAAATAAATTTTTTTGCTCCCACAATATATTTTTCTTATTTTTCACACACCAAGTTGTGCAACTGATTGAACCAGATACTAATGAAAGAAAGAACTGGTTATCAAACTTTGTTATGACTGGTAAACCACCGATTAAAGGCAAAAAAACTTACTGGCAAATCTGCTAGAAGGTTACAGGACAGATCTAGGTGTGTTGCTTTTGGAAGCTCTGCCTGAAAAATAAATAATCATGATAATTACACATAGCCCTTTGTCAGATAGATGGAGTTAACAATACTTGGATGATGTATGATTGATTAAAGGATTATGTGACATTAACCAGGACCTTATGACTTTGCATGTTTCCTAAACAGTGGTGAGGATGAATATCGCTTCCCTGCTAAAAGAAATTAAACTTCTCCTTAATCTTAAATAAAATGTATAAATGAAAGAAGACGCCTGCATATTATTAGCGTACAATGATAGAACTTTATTCATAACGAGGCTATTTTGTTCAAAGCTTTTCTTTTAAATCCATAATTGCCTTCCCCACCCCATAAGGCTATTTTGCTTCAAAGCTTTGCTGACTGAACTATGAGTCAGGCCAAGTTTTACATTTCTATCAAATGAAGAAATGAACATGTCTGTCTGTCCAGTAATACTACCTCACACCTCTCATGGGCAGGGTGCACCCAAGGTGTTAATAAAAAGAAATTGCAAGCCAGTTCTTTAGCAATGGAATGTGGTGGAAGCAACCATCACAATCTTAGAAAAGTATGCAATTGTAGGTAAATGAATATCATTCAAACTCAAATGCTCCAACATTTCATCTTCTTTAGAGCAAATTGTGTACAGTTCTGCCACACAACTGGTCATTTTCTAAAATGAAAGTAGGAATTGAAACACCCCACCCACTACATAGAAAGAAATTGCGCTATTTACCAGATCTTTCACTGGAACTGTTGTCAGGTTGTTCAAACTCAGATCTAATTCGTTGCCATCAAGTTTTTCTTTCAAATTTTCTTTCGGCATTTTGCACTGCAAACGTATTTCTGGAAATTTAAAACAAATTAGACAGCTTGCGAAACGTATCACTTCCGCCGCAAAAGACACGCAGTGAATATTTAATTAGGGAATAGATCTATTACGATCGGATTCATATTTATATTAAATTAATACCTAAAAAATTATTGACTGAGACAGTTTTGTATTTAGAAGAAATGCATATGTTTATCTACATTTTATTTTATAAAAATTCTCTACCGAGTCCGAAAATTCACTTCTACTGTACACGAAACGAAAGTGAATATTTCCGTTCATGCCAGGCTTGAAGGACAAAACATTTTTATGGTATTATTTTAGAATGTTTATATGGTTATTGATATTAAGTGTTTTGAATTTAGTTTAAAATCATTCTGAAAATCTTTTCAGATAACTTTCAGAATTGATTGTTATTAAAGTTGATTTATGGAGTTAGTCTTTACTATTTCATAATGATAATCTCTCAATATTGGAAGGGAGACAACTGCTGTCAGAATCACATTGATATGACATTTTGCTTATGCAATATTGGTTCATCTGCGCAGGGATATACCGGCTAAGCTTGTTTATTCGTTTCATATAGCTTGATTATCGGCTTACTGACCAGTTAATCAATTTTAGGTTATGTATCATGATACAATTGCAACAACATTTCTTATTCATGTCATTCAGCAGGTCTATTACTGCAGATTTCACAATAGCGTGCCGTTTCAGTGTTTGTTGTGTATCGATTGAATACAGGTAATGAACGATTAAAGCATCTGTAGGCGGAGCTACATTTTACACAATACGGAGAGCAATCAGATAAAGTATGTGTTTGTGTTTTCATAGGTCCATGACACAACTTAGAAAAAAATATAAATCGGTCATATTGTTTACGGCATTCAATAGTGTTTAGTCAGTTGTTACGTACATGTTGCTTGTGTGCTAGAGTCTCATCAAAGAAGGGGATATACGCATACAACATGTACGTGTAAATCCGGTACAAGTGTCATTTCACTTACATAAATTTAGTGTTTATATCTGTCGCAGTAGCCTAATTAATTTGGCGTTTCAGTGTGACCCCTTTCACAGATCTGATATTTTATAACTGTCACCCGTCACACGGAAGGTGAACAACTATAAAATATCAGCCTATAAATTCGGTTTGCCTTCGGAGTCGAAATAGTTAGACTACTGTCGCAGTAGAATGAATAAAAATATTGTAAATATACATTTTTTTCGCCCTTCTATAAATGATCCGATCGCAAAACTGGCATATTATGCATTATAAAATACGACTATACTGATATCTTATTACAACCGCGCATGCTTTGCACATGCTGTATTTGACTTACAAGAGTGCTAAAATGTTTCTGTCGATGCTCTGAATCTGTAAAATGATAATCTGTGTAGCAAGAAATGTAACAAAGACCGTTAAATTTTGTTTATTTATCTGAAGACAGTTTTAAATCTTTCATGTACACTTTTGACTATTAGCCTTGCTGAAGATATCTAGCGTACATGTCATCAGTCATTGCGTAAAACTGGAGAAATCTTTCCAAAAAAAGTAGAGCGTTTACCTATACCGGTAGTCCAACTATTTTAAGACATAATGCTTGTTTCTTATTTCTAATTTTTTAATTTTTGGTGTTTATATTTTAACATCTTTGCTATCATGACTTTCCTCAATGAATAGAAAAAGTAGGGAGACACTCAGATTCCCCTTAGTCATAATCTGTTGCTCCTCGCAAACTGTTTTTCATTTTATCTGTACCACAATATTGTGTTCATTGTTATAGGCTATAAGCGTTGTATTATGCTTTATGCTAAATAAACTATTGAATTGAATTGAATTGAATATGCAAGTAAAATAGGCTTCACAAGTAAAAAGGTAGCACAAAATTTGTTAAAATCACAATATATTATTCTAGCACAATTTTGTCATATGACAATCTACACAATAGATATTCCCTCCAAAAAATGTAAAGATGCAGCACATAATTTGTTGAAATCACATTATTGGATAATGCGGTAGACATAGGCAAACAACAGACAAAAATGGTCACAATATAAAACTCACATGTATATATACTTGAGTCACTACATATGACACAACTATCTGTTTTAATACTGAACTAATTTATTTCCTCTAAGTTTTGGCAGTGTTTGGCCCCACGTCAAGATCGGGCTCGACAAAATATAAATGGCTAGCCCTAAATAATGCAACAAAGTAAATATACAGCAACAACATGTCAAATCATATATTGACTTTACAAAGTCTAAATTATTTGAGCCCAACCCTGGGAAACAGAGATTGGACTCTGAAAACTTATTGTCCTGAAAATTCTCTTTTGCTGACTGCCAGCTACCAGCATGACGTTCATACAAACAGAATAGAAGAACGGATATAACAGTTCTGATATGAATTTCCACTCCAATGTTCACTGATGAGCCGTGACAGTAGTTTCCTATGATAGCATTAGTGTCATCGTCAACCAAGATGCCCTGCAAAATATAATATAACACCAGCAGTATCTGATGCAAAAACAAACAAATACAATTTTTAACTTAGTAAGACATTTAAACTGTAAGCACTTAAAAACACAGGGTGCGGTTGGAGGGATAAAATTGATAGATTTTACTTTATAAATATTCCTTTGTAAAACAAAGAACTCGGCGTAGCGTGTGATTTGCTATCCGTTATTTTTGCGAACAAGAACCACTAAATATTTGCAGGTTACACAGTATCAATATTTAAAACCGCCTCCCAATAACGAACAGCTATCCTATAGCAATAGCTGCTAATTTGTACATATTATACTGTTTTAGCACATTTTCAAACACAGTCTACATCACTGGAAACAATTGAGTTTATTTAATTCTTATAATACGTCCAATCACTGACAAAAAAACTGCCGTCTTTCACATCGTTGGGTGGCAGGAATGCCAGGCCATCAAACTTTGCACACAATGTTTTCACTTTATAATCTGTTTATTAGCTCACCTGGCTATGCCTTTCTGATCGATGATTGGCCGTCATCCGTCAACATTTTGATTCAAATGACATCTCCTCTGAAACCTCTAGGCCAATGTTGATAAAACTATGCAGGAATGTTCCTTGCATGAAGCTCTACCAAAATTGTTCAAAGAATTCCATTCCATGCAGAACTCTGGTTGCTATGCCAACAAATAGGAAAAACTTTAAAAATCTTCTCTGAAACCCAAGGTCAAGAGCTTAAATATTTGGCATGTAGCATTGTCTAGTGGACCTCTACCAAGATTGTTCAAATTATGACCCCCAGGTTAAACTTGGGTACCCGGGTGGGCACTTAGTTTTTGCATAGGCATATATAGGAAAAACTTTAAAAATCTTCTTCTCTGAAACCACAAGGCCTAGAGCTAAGATATTTGGCATGTAGCATTGTCTAGTGGACCTCTACCAAGATTGTTCAAATTATGACCCCCGGGTCAAACTTGAACCCGCGGGGGTGGTCACTTAGTTTTGCATAGGAATATAAAGGAAACACTTTAAAAATCTTCTTCTCTGAAATCACAAGGCCTAGAGCTTAGATATTTGGCATGTAGCATTGGCTAGTGGACCTCTACCAAGATTGTTCAAATTATGAGCCCCGGATCAAATTGAATACCCCATACGGGGGTCACTTAGTTTTACATAGGCGATGTAGGAAAAACTTTAAAAATCTTCTTCTCTGAAACCACAAGGCCTAGAGCTTAGATATTTGGCATGTAGCATTTGCTAGTGGACTTCTACCAAAATTCTTCAAATTATGACCCTCGGATCAAAATTGACCCCGCACGGGGGGTCACTTAGTTTTACATAGACTTATATAGTAAAAATCTTCTTCTTTGAAACCACAAGGCCTAGAGCTTAGATATTTGGCATGTAGCATTGGCTAGTGTACCTCCACCAAGTTTGTTCAAATTATGCCCCCTGGGGTCAAAATTGACCCCCCACATAGGGGTCACTTAGTTTTACATATGGCATTATATAGGGAAAACTTTAAAAAAAAAATCTTTTTCTCTGAAACCACAAGGCCTAGAGCATAGATGATTGGCATGTAGCATTGCCTAGTAGACCTCTTCAAAGTTTGTTCAAATTATGCCCCTGGGGTCAAAATTGACCTTGCCCGGGGGGGATCATTTGTTTTCAAAGGCGTATATAGGAAAACTTATTTGGTATATAACATTATCTAGTGATCTTCCACCAGGCAAGTGGACTTGTACCAAGGTGAGCGATATAGGGCCATCTTGGCCCTCTTGTATATATATATACAAATTGTATAAATGTCTCCCATAAAATATATTTACAAGGGGATTTTGAATTCATCAAGGGGATTATGACTACTCTGTCATATTGATCAAGGGTATTTTGAACACCTTGTAAATTTCATCAAGGGGATTATGAATACCTTGTAAAATTCATCAAGGGGATTCTGACTACTATGCCATTTTTGGGCCAAGGGGATTATGACTAAGGGGATTTTGAAGGACACTCTAAAAAGTAAAATATCATAAAAGTGAAAACTAAAGATAATAAATGCGTGGTCTTATTTCTAGGACTACCAGTACATCACATTGCCAACAAGTTGACATATCACCAGTACACATGAAATTTACTTTGTTTTATAAGTAGTTTCATTCACTTCATTGGTGATGATAACATGTACAATCGAGCCAAGTTTTGATGTTTTCAGTCACACAAGTTGTGTTTATTTTATCGACATACGATTTCACTTTTTGCAAGTTTGTACAGCGATACATTTTAAATACCTGAATCTGAGATGGTACACGGAAGTTTGCTATACAGTGTACAAATATTTACATGCAGAGCGCATGTACAATGTATATAATTTACCATAAGTTTAAAGAGTGGTCACTCAATGATCTAGACATTTTTTTTATAAATTTTACGAAGGTGAATTTCTGTTTTCTCGTAAAATACAATCAACGATAATGCAACAAAACATTAACTATATAATTTATATTATACATTTCTAATCACGCTTTAGAAAGGATTTCCCGTATGAAAAAATATACAGGAAAGATGGTTAAGGGTGCTTTATTCTTATGAAAGTAAAAAAAAACTTTGTTACGTGTTGATTATAGAACATGCAACTTACAGTTCGGTTTCGTTTGTAAAAATTGAATACAAGTTGTTTTATGAAATAAACTTTCGAGGTTTAGAATAAACCAATTTTATCCAAAAAGAATACATAAGCCCTAGATTCATAAAAAATCAAATGATGTCGCAATTGTAGCTTGAAGATGTGTAAACTTATACTGTCAGTATAGTAGTCAGCGTGTACGATAGATAAAGGTATCGATTTGGGCAGAGCTGTCTACAGAATGTGACATCGACGTCATTTACTACCTGTGTGTAAAGCAAACACTGAAACGGCGCGGTATTATGAAATCTGCAGTATATCGCCCGATTTGTGTATCAATACATTTTTGTATATTTGTGTATCATACACAAATCAGTGTATTTTGTTATACACAAATTGGTGTATACAGAGAATGATTAAGCTGATTCGCTGGTAAGGCAGAAAAGTGCTCTTTGTGCATTACACGCATAAATGTAACCATGATTTGTGAAGTAGTCATGGTAGTGTACCGGCGTTTTTGCCTTTTATGTAAAAGTCATTTCATAAACAAGGTCCTGTTTTATAAAAATGTTATTTCACCTCTGTTGAATCGACCTTTGATGTTGCCAACATAAGTAAATGAAATACTGAAGAAAACAGTACAATTGAAAATTACACATTTTATCAATATCCCGATTTGTGTATTACCAGATACACTGATTTGTGTATGACACTCAGATCTGTATATGATACACAAATCAGGCGATATAATAGACCTGTTCAGTAAAAGGTGAAAACTAGGTCTTTAAAATAGACTTGTATGCAAGTTTTAATTTATTTTTAACAAAGGAAACAGAAAGCTTTTAACAACATAGAATTATTATAAAAACAATAAGATATTTACATGCTAATGGTATATTGGTAGATCATTGTCTTTTTTCATTTCTGTTCTCGATTTTAATGTACTATTTTAATATTCATATATGCTGTGAACATGCACTACATGATGAATACATAGAGGAAAGGTATCTACAAACATTATAAATAAATGCCTTCCAACATTTTATCGTTGAATAAAATATAATCATTCGTAACAGTTGGATGCTAAAAAAAAGTTCTAAGTCATTTTTTCACCAGGTCAAGCTCAAAAAGCTTTGTGTTACATAATTCTTATTAATAGGATTCATTGGACTTGTTGGATCTTCATTAAACCTTGAAAGAATGAGAGCCTTAATGAATTTTATGTTGAGTTTGAGTTTAGGTCAACTCAGGTAAAAAACTATGTCACCAGGTCAGGTCATAGAATCAGAGGCTGTTTATTCCATTGCATATCTTTGGGAAACTTTGTCAGGGCCAGTGTCTTGATTAATTCTAGGTCGAGTTTAAAGATGGGTCATATCGAGTCAATACAATGTCATGTAACTAGGTTCATTTTTATTGGACTATTGGAAGTTCATACAGGGTCATTCAAAATGTTGGTCACCTAGTCAGATGTTAGAAAAAACGTAATATATATAATAGAGGCTGCATTTTTCACTGGATCTTCATGAAACTTGGTCAGTTTGATTATCTTGATAAAGTCTACATTGGCTTTGAATATAGGTTTTATCTCAAGGCAAAATCTAGGTCACTATGACATTTAATTTTAGAAAAAAAATACATGTACTATGTAACTTGCTGCTTGATTGAAATTTAAGGAAGAACATGTTCAGAGTTAATGTATCAGTATCTTAAAACCTTGATAGACTGTCTCAGCAGATTCAGATGTTAGCAAGCAACACATAAAAATTCATGTTTATGCACCCAATATATATTTTAAAATTTTGTACAAACATGAAATAAATACATAAACTCTTTCATTTCAGGCTAAGAATATAATACAGGTGATAATTGCTGGGGGTAGGGTTGTTGGGCAGGCGTTCTCTAGGGCTTTAAAACAAGAATATGAGGCAAGTCAGAGAGCAGCTCAGCGAGCAGGGGGAGGTAATCAGGGTAGAAAGAGTGCAGCAAATGATGCATTCACTGGAATGTCTTTACAGGTAAGTTTAACTGTACTTAGAAACCCTTGCTGATCTAATGGTATGTTTTAGAAACACATGATGATCTAAATTTACTACTGCTATGTTTTAATTGTAAAGAATAATCAAATGCCTAAAGTATTGAAGTATATGATAAAAAGGACTGTGGAAGAACTTGCATAAAAATAAAATTTTAATATTTGCATTGCAATAAATTTGCTTAATCATTAATGTAATATAGACCAGTAACCTATACTTAAAGGTTAGATAAATGATGTAGAACATGAACCATAAATGCTGACAGTCACATCACTTAAATCTGGTATGCAGTATTCTAAGCCGCCTTAATTTGGCAGTACTACAACATGTTGATTTCGAAGCACGCATAGAGCTGGACAGTGCTTTGTATATTAGGCTTATATTTCATTGAACATGGTATGCAAGCCATGAGGCCATGCACAACATAAAGCTTAAGATGTTTATGCAGGTTTAATTAAATGAAAATTGACCTGATTTAAAAGTTCAGCAAATTGTTTAGGTACATGGAGTTACTAGTGATGAATTAATCTGTACTATATTTTTTACAGGAAGCAAAAGAGATACTGAATGTTTCGGACATGAATGATGCAGAATCAATGCAGAACAACTATGACCATCTTTTCGCCATAAATGAGAAATCTAAAGGAGGATCATTTTATTTACAATCAAAGGTATGATACACAGGAGCAAATCCAGTAAATTTCTTTAATATTTCTCTTTTTCAAAGTTTTTTGACTTCATTGTCTCAGGCCAGACTCTTTTATTCTACTCTTCTAGTGAAAATGATTGTACTCACTTTGACTATAGATGGCTCCATTAAACTGATCAAATAATTAAAAAAGACATTATGAATATAAGTGTATTATTTCCATAGTAACATTTTGCAGCAGTTTCTTCTAATGAAACATCAATTAAAGAGTTGTATACTTCCTGCCTAATTTTTATCCAGATGGTACTTTCACTTAATTAGATCTTAAATGTTTCAAGCAAGGTCAGGATTGTTTATTAGATTGATATGAAAGAAACAGCTGTGTTCAATCTTTCACCACCAGCTCAAGGAAAGTGACCTTTGTTAAGCAACCAGGCCTTCCACTGTGTTTTGAAAATCTGTTGCCACTTTTGGACAAAACAGTTACTTTAGGATAAAATGTTGATATTGTTCTCAGTATGGATGCCAAGTCAGATTTGCCAATCTGCAGTATTTAGCAATCATTGTTGTTCATCAGTAATGGTCCTTTATCTGATAAATATACCTGTACATAACAGTCAGATGCTCAATGTGACCACCTCTGTTGTATCTATAGGTTGACTGCTAATAATCTTATGGCCCTTAACCAAAATTACAAAAGAAAATTCATCCTTTGGCAGGAAATTCATACCCAGTGAAATAAAACCTCTGCAGGGGATGGGGCTGTTTTACTTATACACTTGTTTTCCCTATACAGTCTACAAAGAAACTTCAAAAATTCTTTTTCTTTTAATCCAGCCCCTTTGTCTTTGTTTAATCTTGCACTAATGGTGTAATAATCCTTTATCGAAATTGGTAAAATAATTATCCCTTCAAAAATGTGGCCATAATTATATTATATGGAGGGGATCCCAATTCAACTAATTTGCTTGATTTTCTTTCATTTGCACTGTACTTTTTTCAGCTGGTAAAGTATAAGATGACACTGTAGTACCATTATAAATTCAAACACAATCTACTGATTGATCATTTAACCGAAACTGTTTTGTTTACAGATTGTACGGGCAAAAGAAAGAATAGACATGGAAATGAAAGCACAAGAAAATCAAAAGACAAACCAACCACCAGATACTTGATAAAACGTGATTTACTTAGTTAACATAAGATTATAACAGGAATAGATTCACTGATGCCTCATTGAAAACATCTGCGGTGCAGGATGGTGTGAAATGTGAAAATTGTGATTGTTAGTTGTTATAGTTTAAAGTGATAGCAAAATTGAAAATAAGATCTAGAGTGTATCTAAAAAGCAAGTTGAAGTCCTTAGAACATTTACTCTCATTGTTAAGAAATACCCCAAAGATTTGCTATAGTGGTATACCTGTATCATGTATCTATTATAAGTGATGTTTGAATCAAGATAGTAGATTCAAAATGTTTCAGGTTTTACTTGTTTTATGTGTTTCATTTCTTCTCACAGTCAGGTTTCATTTTCATTGCTTGTTATCTTTGTAAATACTTTCTTCAATGAATAAGGATCACATTTAAATACAATTGTTTGATTCAAGTTTTTGACACATCGAACACTATTATGAGAAATGATTTTCCATGATAGACATTCCACTCTCATGTGGCACTAGCTTATATTAACAAATTTTCATAGCCAGCTGCATTAATCCCGAAGACAAAATTTACCAGTAAATTAATGTACTGTGTACACGTTAAAAATCTATCGTAGAATTTATCCAGACGATAATGCCTATGTATCATGAAATTGGTCAAGACATGCATCCTGGTTTAAATGATGTTATGTAGATGACATTATATGTATTCTGCTTTAAAGAACAATATACTTTTGTGAACTGTTTAAATATTTTTACTGTTTTAAACTGAAATTAAAGGTAAAAGTTTTATTTTTATGTTTTCCATGTACTCTTACTCATAGATAGTGGATATTCTGATGATTTACTACAAAATGACTCACTAGAGTAATACAGCATCACCTGATAATGGTTGAACTTGTTTACTCAAAGAAATATTCAGAAGTTGTTTGAGTCATGAAAAGCACATAATCCTTTATCAATAGACATAGTCATAAAAGTTGGTTTCAAAAACTGGAATGGTCTTTGTTTACTCAAGTCACGGAAATGCAGTCTTGCAGCTGTCTGGAAGAACCTTGTTAACACTCTAGAGGTAACGTTTTCAGCCCAAATATCCTGGAAATTTGCCAGAAAGGTTGTTTCGATGATTTCTAGCAACTTTGTTAAAAGCAGTTGAGCGATAAAGGGCCATCATGGCCCTCTTGTTTGTGCATTCTTGGACTTTATTTGGTATAAGTGAATAGGATTGTGGTTAAGTTTCTCTACAATGGCATATATGACTTATGAAATAGGACATGTCATTGATAAGACAGAATTCTGAAATTCTCAAATCAGGTTACTTAGGGATTAACTAGGCACGACTGTCTGTAAATTGCTAGGGTGAGCTATGGTGACCTCTGTATCTAGTTCGTCCACCATTTCCTTCAAATGACATCTTTAAAACAACTTGGCCGATGTTGATGAAACTTGGCAGAGATATTCCTTCAAGTTGCATGAAGCTTTACCAAGTTGTAAATGTACAAAGAATTCCATTCCATGCAGATCTGTTGATGCACATTATTTTATATTTTTAAAATGTCCATAATTGCAAGACCTTGAGCCATGAATTTGTTATGTAGCAGTTTGTAGTGGTCCTCTTCCACAGCTATTCTAATTATCATGCCACTGGGGTCAAAATTGACTTCAATTATCATGCCACTGGGGTCAAAATTGACTCTACAATTATCATGCCACTGGGGTCAAAATTGACTCTATCCTTTGATCTACTTAAAAATAATAATAAAGTTTTTATTTAACGAGGCAACATATTTCGGGAAGCCCAATCTTCCATATGAGCCTCACTTTCTTGTTTTTGGAAGCTACAGTGATGAAAGTGAGACCATTTGTTAAGTTTTGCAAACATTTTAACGCTATGACCTTGACCTTTTGACTTACTTTCTTGTTTTTTTAAGCTTCAGCCACAAAATAAGGGCCATGTGGGTTTTTTTTCAAACAAATTTCAATTCCGACATTTTGACCTACATGTACTTTGTTTGAAGACAGTCATGAAATTTGGACCACGTGTAGTTTTGTAAACAAGATTCAATGTTATTGGTTTTGTTGCACCCTTTTCATTGATGACCTTTGATTTGTCGTGTTTTGCCCGATCATTCAAACAACACGTAGCCTTTACAAAGACTAAAAACCAAACAATTACAGTAACTGTACATTTACTGTGTTTTCTGCTACCCTCTTGTTGATATTGTAAACGGCCAATGGTTACCCAGGTGATCGATATTGGGCCATGATGGCCCTCTGTCTTTCCAAGAAAAATTGTATGCATCTGGTTATTTGTAGCCTGAACAGTGTAAGTTTCAAAATTTTCACCACAAAATAGACTGGGTTCAAGCCCTACCAATTTCTGTACTGGCAGCCAGACATTGTAATACAGCAAATTTTTCACCCTAAACTATTTATGAAAACAAGACAAAAGAGCAATTGGTCTGAAAACAAAATTAATGCTTATACAAGTACATTTTACCTGACTTGACCACAGCAGTAAAGGTACATTGTACCTCACAATGACACAATACACATATTTCGTTGGCATAGTATACAGATTATCTGTGCGAGTAAGTGAAGTCAAGACAGGATTCTCACTGAGGTCAAGGTCAAAACAAGAAAAAACTCAAGTTCTGAAAAAGCATTTATTATTCATAAATTTTTTTTATATAAATACTACATAATCAAGACACTAAAACATTGAATCATGTGGAGTCTTTGACAGTATGGTGTATGATTGAGATTGAGTTAAAAAGTAACAAGTAAACATATCTAATACCTAACATTTGTATTACTTTCTATAAATGAAATCAATACATTATAAATTAAAGTCCCAGGATTACGTTGAATTTACTGATATAGTAAAATCAATTTACTGATAGAATAATGTCAATAGAATAATTTGTTGTCATATGCCTTTCGTATTCAAGTCGTTTTGTCAAGAAAAATAGTTGCCAGAAAGCTTTTCTTAGTTTTTGCAATATCATTTGAACATAAAATTGGAATACATGATGAACATTCTTACAGCATTTCCAGTATTTGTCTCAATGCTAACAACAATTCTGGTGACCTACAGCAAGTGACTGTTTCATACAGGGCCTTTTCATAAATCTCTTTGTATTTCATTCAGTTTTTAACACTGATGGAATTTCCATATTTGACCGATGAGACATTTTGTCAGCTTAAATAAATTATGTTGCTACAGATAATTAACTAACAACTCTATCAGAATAGGTCTGGAATACTGTCACTTTAACATGTAAACAAAAGTGTAAAAATATATAATACAAATTTTGTGTTCCTGACCCCCCTCTAAAACTAAATGCTGTCAAGTTTAATTATGGATTTGCTATCAAGATGAATATAGCGCCCTCTTCTGTTTTCACAAACTTTCATGTAGTCATGGCCAGGTTTGAATCTTCCTGTCTGACAGAAAGTTGCCTTTTGGACTTGTAGTGTTTGGAGGCAGAAGTGCCAGGTAGAGAGGAGTGTCTGCTCCTGTAATATCAAACACAAAACACTTCATCATTCATTCTGTAACAAGCATACAGTTAAACACATTAATTCCTTGTATTATGCGAAAATATCAGAAAACTTGATTAGCAGTTTCTTCAATAGCATGGTTAAGAATTTAAGATAATCAAATACAAGTTAGAAGAGGAACTTATTAAGTTACACAGACGTCTTCTCATGCAAACTGAATGTAAATCCTGTCAAATTCACCTTCCTTAGGAACTTTCCTTCATCTATTTTCTCCCTTAAATATTTAGATATGCCAAAATACGAACAATGCTCAACTACATTCATTTATAAGAATTTATTTTACAAGATCTGTTATTTTTCTCCCTATATGAGTAATTAAGTGAAACAACATTTAACTATCCTTGATCTGTAGATTTTTCTTTATATGACCACTCGTACATAAGTGGTTAGCACAGTACAACTACATTGAACACCATTAACACGCCTTGATCTCTCTGCCATGATTAATAGTCATGTCTAAAGTCAATTTAAGCTGTTTAAATTCAATTACCTTGATCTATCTACCTTGATGACTAGTTGTGTCTAAAGTTAATGTAAGCTGTTCAAATTAACTTACCTTGATCTATTGTCTTAGGACCTTTATGGCTAGTCATATCCGTGTCAACATACCCTGGACAACACTGTCAAATATAACAAATTTGTCTCATTTTATCAAGCTATAGTCTAATAATGTTCAAAAGCACTATGTATTTGTGTTTTACATAACCTGAAGCCATCATCCTATTGGATATACAATGTAATATCAAAATCTTCCATAAAGACATATAATTGTATTCTGACGGGGATGGACCTATCCTATTCACCATTCTAAGTAAATTCTGCATGTAAGTTTTCCAAGAATAAAAATTAGAAAGGGCCCTACCACAATAGCACTGGGAGTGATGAGCAAACACTTTATATACAGTTATGACTGTTGTTGCTCAGACTGAAATATCAATAACTGTTGACAAATGTAGGGTTAACACACGTTTTTTCGTGTTATAAAACCTGTAGAATTCTGAGGCATGGTTGGTGCCCGAGCCCGATAGGGCCAGGGTACCAACATATCCCGAGGATTGCTGCGGGTGTTATAACACAAAAAATAGACGGTCGTTAATGCTATTCTAGCATAAAAATCATAAAAATATAAATGAAACACTCTTACTGGTACAACGTTGTACAATTTGCGAGACAACGTTCGTGTTGTTAACATCATATTTATGACGTCACCAGCAAAATAAGCCCTGTACTGTTAATACCTTGCTTGATGAAAGGCTTGGAGGACAGGTCCATTGTTAACAATGGCCCTGTAATGAGCATAAATGAAAACTGGTTATAACAGCGTGTGAATCTCCCTGTTATCACATGTATTTCCTCCTGTTAAAACACTGGCAAAATGGGCAAAACAGCACATTTCATGCTAGAATGATCGTTAAAGAAGGCTAACCCCTACAAAACAAAATAAACATACAATACCCAATATGTTGAGTTAATGTATCACTCAAAAACATGATTTACTAGAAAGTATGAAGCTTACAGCATTAACAATGATGTCAGATTTGGAGTCTTTATCAAACTCTTTCTGCTGAACAAAAGACATCAGGGTAACGCCAATTTTTGAACACCCGTACGCGGACTGACGCCAACCTTTCTTTTCGTAACTTCCATCTTTTGCTGAACTGAAAATAAACAACTAGAACTATCAATGACTGAGATGAAAGTATCAGCAATAAAGGTCTGATAAAAATGGAATTAATATAGCCCAGGTCCTTTCCAAACCTGCTTCAACACACATTTAGTTTGAGTTTAGTTTACATTGGCATCAGTTTAGAAACTAGAGGTTAAGGATTTGGTTCCTCATCACAGTGTTTTATTCATTGAAAGCAGTTAAAGGATCAATATCACATCTGAATACTGCTATGATAGCATACTGGTTGAGTGTCTGCTTTGTGTGTCTGGTTGCATGTTCGAACCCTAGCATATCATACTAAAGGTATGATAACTCCTTTGCTTGGCGCTTGGCACTAAAAGGGTAACGACAGGGAGAGTAAGAGGAGCTTCTTGTCTCTTAGAAAAGGTAAGAATAATACTATTTAATGGATATCCTATTTGTTGATAACCAGATATGTAGCTCATGTGGTCTGTTAAATAAATGCTTCTTTCTCTTTATCTCGCAACAGGTTTTCCCAGAAAGTAGAGAGTTCAAGAGTGACTCTTCTCTCTGGTAACAGCCTAAAACAAATAAACTTAAAACCAACTATTTCTAATAGCTAAGATTCCTGCAGTGTTTATTTACCAGATTCAAGTAGGTCCTAATTATATCAGTACTTAATGGCAACCGTGTATACCAACTTCCATCCAATTCGTCTAAACTTGCATAAACAGACTACAAAAGCATTGTAAAATAATAATCATTCATGATTTTATGTAGTTCCTTGTAAATTGTGCATAACTTACCTGACAAACTCAGTCATAAGCTGTTCAACCTTGGGTAAGTCCAAATCCTTTGCAAGAAATCTTGAATTAAGCTCAGCACTGCACTTTTTAGCTGCAAACTGACTGGCCATACTGGATACATTGACTACCCTGGTTTAAAAAGAAAACGAACTATCACAGAAGGTGATGAATACCACTACACATCAATCGCATACAGGACATGAACCTTTATGTAATATTATTAAGCTTTTGAATAGGACAGCATAATGATTATATTATAACACATCTAGGGTTCGTACAAATCACTCCTGTGAAGTTCAATTCTGGCCAGGGGTTTTGGACATAAAGCGCGTACAAAGCCGTTTTGAAAAAAAGGGCCATTAATCTATGAAAAAATAATCTGAACGAAATCTGCCGAGAGCATGCACAGCTGGGCTTAGTACCAGATCACTCCTGTTAAGTTTCCTTCTATTCTGTTCTAGGGTTTTGGACATGAAGCGTGCACGAGATGGTGTTCACAAGCTGATGGACAAGCTGAATCCAGTACTACCCCTATTACAACTTTGTTGTTTCGTGGGTAAAGTAACTGAAATCCTTCTTTCACAATTTTAAAATAATCACTCAGAGAGCACTACATTAGTAAATATAGCATACCAACTCATGTTATTCATTCCTTTTGACAGATATCCTTTTGTACAGATATCTTTTTGTACCTCCCTTGAGGAAATGAGCAATATATGATGTATATTAATTGTGATCAATCTGGTCGTTAATCATTTCTTAACTGTAAGTTTAGCTTTCATTTTCATTTGAAAGAGCAACAGTTCCTGCGGATTGTCATAAGTAACAGTTATCTCAAGGCTATATACTTGTTTATTTTTCTCTTTTTGAACTACTTTCATTTTGCTTTCTTTACCTGGATGTGAATGAATAGGGATACATGTTTACTATACATACCTGGCATGTGGTCTCAGTAGTGGGAAAAACCTTTTACAAACATTTAATGTTCCCCAGAAGTTGGTAGCTACTGTTATTTCAGCTTGTTGTGGAAATGGTTCTGTGGCTGCCATCTGTGTGAATAGTTAATGTAATATAAACATTGATATACCCTGAATAAAGAATTTAAACATTACTACATTGTATTACAATAAAGGCCTTGCCAGCTATAGTTTCATATCTAATAAACTTACAATTTTCAAAGCCATAGTCATTCTGAAAGTTAGTAGAAAATTATTCCACCTAGCTTATCAGACACAGGTGTTTTGATATACATGTACCAGTGCTACTGCAGAATGCATTAAACTTCTGCTACTCATTCAGTAAAAACCTGTTTCTTGTTTCTTTAGAAGCAAGTTACCTCCCTTCCAAAGTTCCTGTTTAACTATATTTAATGGAAAATCACTTCAATTATTGTACTGAGTTGTTTTCCCAGTACAATACCTTTAACATTTTCAAAGCCAGTGTCTGCTTATACATGTATTTATCAATCTTTATCACAAACTGTTGACACATTCAAAAACCTGCTTCATCTCACAAGGGTTATTATCTTCTTCACTGCTAAGTTAACAAACTTCTGTCTCTATACTTTGCCTCTTTTTGGCCAAGTTTTCAACAATCCTGACAATGATCAAGAAAGTCCGGCATCTGCTTTCAGCAATAATTATGGACTGGAACAGTGACAAGACAAAGGTTCTTTTATATCCATCAAAATATTAATCTTGTTACCACCTTCGAAAGAATTGTCAGATACTGAGTTGTACATTTTGCTGGTTATCAAACTTGGTCAAGATATCATGCCCACAAATATTTTGACCATGTTTGGTGCAGATCAGATGAAAACTGTTCTACTTAGAGAGTGAACAATGTTTGTGGACTGTGCCGCCCACAGCTGCAGGTGTTCCCATAATACCTCCCGTCTAAAGACTGACGTATAAAAAGAAACGCTTTCTGACAACACAACATGGTTTATATGAAAGAAATGCATATGTAAATGTTGTTTTAGAATAAACAAAACACAGTTTATCATTTTCTTCTCTCACTTAATTCATTTTTCTATCTGAGCATAACAAAGCGATCAGGGACCTTAAAACAAAAACCAGTTTTCCTACCATAAACTTTTAACCCTATTTACAAACCTTAAATGCTATTCCAGCGTTATTGACCAATATATCAAGTCCTCCATATGTATCTTGCAGGAAAGTTTTCATTCTGTCAATACTGGCAACATCATCTAGATCAAGCTGATGAAACTTTGGCTTCAAACCTTCACCATTTAAGCTTTTCACAGCTTCGGCTCCTCTACTCTCATCTCGTGCTAAATTAACAAAGCCACCATTAATGTGAAACAGTTACATGTATTAGTCAAATTTAATAACATAAAAGTTATTTTGCTCATAGTGAAACAGAAAGATTCATACAGCACCCTAAAAAAAATAAGTATTTATTACTTTGTACAAATTGGTTGGTTGCTTGTTAAACCAAAATATTGTAATGGTTTCACATCAATAACTCAAATTTAATAGGACAATTTGTTATGACCACTTTTGCTTTTAAAATCAGTTGGTCACAGGTCACAAAGATCTTGAATAGCAGATTTTATTTTCTGATCACTCAGAAATACTTGAGCCAGAGTACAGAAATTGTTTTTCATCATCATACTACAACACTTATTTAGTTCTGGTAACTGAATTCTAACACTGTTGGAGGCAAACGATCAGTGCAGTTCACAATCATCATGTAGAATCCATGCAGTCTAATTATGGTCAATTTAGTCTTAACTATTTCGACTCCGAAGGCAAACCTATTTCACAGGCTGATATTTTGTAGTTCTTCTAAACCCTAACCCTAACCTGGAGCAATAATATTAAAGGATAGTATATATCCGTCACAGCCCTACAACCCTTAACGGTCCGACAGTAAAAATCAAATCTATAAAATTGGTCGAATCGTTCAACCAAATGAATTAGTCTATGGTCAAATATGCAATGTTTTCTACCCTGTCAATCAATTTTGACTGAGTATCTCTTTGTACAATTAACTAAGCTTTCCGCACTGAAATATGGACATGTCTATTTTATAAATTTAGTTTGACGACAACAATACATTACCTGTTAGAATGACATCTCCATCAAACTGTTTACACAGGCCTCTAACAATGGCATAACCTATACCTTTGTTTGCACCAGTTACCTGAAAAAATTGTGTTCTAGATTATGTTCTGTTTCAGAAATCTAGTACAGTGTTCGTATGTATACTTCTTCTTTTATATATGAAAGAGTGTTATGTATATTTTGTGCAAAACCAAGTCAGGTTTTCTTATTAATCTCTGTCTTCATACCTGTGATGTTATGTAACAATCACTGAGAAGTGCCTTTTTATCAACAAATGTGAAAAATTAGAACAACTAGTAGATTGAATTTTCAAGTTACATTTACCAGCTGTTTACATAACTATTGCATCTCAGGGCGTTTGACCCCTACAGCTGTTCTCACCTCCTACTGTACTGTTCTACAAGACTTACTGCAAAGTGAACATTTCATTGAATGTCAGTAAGCGAACCTATGCAGCGGTTAACCTGATCAACAGTTCAACGTTTTGTGTACAAACTCGGTCTTTATCACTGCTTATCATTTAACGATTTTATAAAACATTGAGAAGAATGACAGTTTACTTACCACAGCAACACGTCCAGAAGAACTCATTTCTAACTTAAAGTATTCAAAGAAAGTATCACAGAAATAATTATTGCTACAAAAAATCAGTTGTCAATTGTCTAGTGGCGCTCTAGAATTTGACTGTAAATGACGTCGTATTCAAAAAGGGAAGTCACCCTGTCAACACGCAACAAATAGACGGCGCTTCGTGTGTCTTGCACTCTCATAGAATGTGATCGATAACAGTAGTCACTCAATTAACCATTACCCTGGTGGCGGTCTTTTAATTTGAGGATGAAAAGGTTTTCTTTTTTTTAATTAAACATATGTATCACATATAGCACATACGCAGTTATCACTTGAGTTCGTAATTTAAGGTTGTTCTGATATTACAAAGCGTTTCCTTGATAACGCTCTACAGGTCACAATTTTCATTCAACTTTCATCAAACTTGCTCAGAAGGTTTCTTGCAACATGTTGATGATCCCTATTGTTTTTGGGGTTAGTGGGTCAAAGGTCAAGGTCACAGTGACCTCCAAAAGCGTTTCATTAATAACGCTCTACAGGTCACAGTTTTCACTCAACTTTCATCAAACTTGCTCAGACGGTTCTTTGTAACATGTAGATGATCCCTATAGTTTTTGGGGTCAGGGGTCAAAGGTCAAGGTCACATTGACCTCCATTAGATTTTCCTTGATAACACTCTACGGGTCACAGTTTTCACTCAACTTTCATTTAACTTGCTCATAAGGTTCCCTGTATCATATAAATTATCTCTATCGATTTTTGCGTTAGTGGATCAAAGGTCAAGGTCACAGAGACTCGAACTTTGAAAATCTTATTTTTGCTCAATATGTTTAGATCTCTTTGACCCACAGTCATATGATGATTGGTCTTACTGAGTAGATGATGACTGTCGTTTTTGGAGTTAGTGTGTCAAAGGTCAAGGTTACAGTAATATCATTGAGATCTACATCACCACTTTTAATTCTTTCTTTCCTTGATAACATTGCAAAAGATTTTCACAAAACTTACTCAGAACAGACCAGTAGAGCGATATTGGCCCCTTTTGGGCCTCTTGTTTAATAATGACAGTAACAAGTCAGTACTTCAGCCCTTTTGATCAGTGAAAATTAAAGAAAAAATGGCACGGCCGATAAGTATGCTCGGCTAAAAAATGATCAGACGGTCAGACCGCCAGCGTAGGCATTGTTTTATAGAAACTATTCTAGCAAGTGCTGGAAAGCTTCCTAAAATAATTAAGTCCAGCTGTTGAAAGAATTGTAAAGTTCCCATGCTACTCCATAAAGTATTCCATGCCATGCTTAAATCTGTTGAAGAAATCGTCATGAATTCCAGCCTTTGTTCGAAGGTTGGAATTTAGTACTATTGAATGCGGTCTTCAGTTCAGTGCTTCCGTGTGGGCTTTCCTGCTAGATTATGAAAAATATTTATCGTAGAATTTCATAGATATTTTCATATTAACAGTGCCCTTGACGCTTAAAAAGTAGAACTTTTAGCTGAACAACAAAGTTACTTTTGTCCTAAAATAGAATGTTCATACATATAGACATATAGTACATAGTTACTCGTAGCAGGTGTCGGTATTGGATGTTAGAATACGTCTTGTGATTTTATGATTGCACTAGACATATATATCACTTATGCATATGTTATTATGAAAGTGGGTCTGTTTTGCACGAGTAATGAAATGTGCGGCATGTCTCATGTTCCAGAAAGGACTTGGGAGCATGATGGGTCCAGAGACGACAATGGCACATTGTCACTGGACATGTGTATAATCCAGGAGCAGATAGGACAACGTATTTCCAAACATTTTATTAAATAAATAGTTTAGCTGTATGTATTTAAAATTTAAAAAAAATCAAGCAAACCAGAACAAGCACAGAAAAATATCAAAGTTATCAAATTCCAGCAAAGCCCTGACCATTTTTTCAGTACAGGCTTAGTAGAATACATAGACTTCTCATTCTATTTGTCTGTAGTTAGTCGGAGAATCTACCAGAAGGACTTCTATAAATGATAATAAATATTTCTGTAATGTTAAGTGACTCCTGCTCATACATTTATTAGCTCAGTTGTAACAGATGCCGCCAAAGTGAGTGACATAGAAAAACGCTATAATGGATTAAAATGGGAAAATTGAAAGACGGAAGATAGACGCATAAATTAGCAACTTGCTATAGGATGAAAAACAATAAAACTGTCTAACTTAAAAATCAAAATCAGTGTTAGGTATAAAAAAACCTAAAATATAAAGGTTATCCATGTCAGACACCATACCATACTCTCTTTTAGGAGTAGCTTCTTCAACATCTTTTTAGAAAATTATTAATTTAATCTTCAGATTGATCCTGTGGCAAAATAGAAATTATAGCCACTTACTTCATGAATGTTGGAATAATACTTCAGAAAGATTTTTATCAGATCTACATTGTCTGCCTACATACCAGAATCTGTTTTCTTACATATTGCACTGGCATTTCCGATGATTTTATCCGTGCTTGAAAGTCAGTCTGGAATCCCCACTGTGCCAGTGAATTACTTGTGACGTATCGTGATATATCTTGTGACTCCACCTTCCCAAACAAAGCATCTGAATATCGCTTGTCTTATAGCTCACCTTGTGCACTTTGTGATCGCCCGTTCTTGGCCGTCGCCTGTCGTCCATCAACTTCTTTGTTTACACTCTATCACCTATATTTCGTCAACGGTCCTAGATCATGTATGCCTATAAGATCTCGAATGAATTTCATTATGGGCTAGACTGGATTAAAACTTCCACAATTATGGACTCTGAATTAACGGAAAATCAAATATCTAACGATGTTTTACACTCTACCACCTTCATTTCTTCATTAATCTTAATCATATTTACACATAATGTCTATGACCATAAGATCTTGGATGATTTTGAACATGGGCTTATCAGATGAATACTTAGAGAGTTATGGTCCCTGATTGAACAAAAATTGAAATATTTAATTATGTTTACACTCTAGCACCTTCATTGCCTCAAGTTCTCCAATGAGTTCGTTTATGGACTTGATATGATTAAAATATTTATAGTTATAGCCCCTTGTTTAACAAAATTTGCAATATTGACAATGTTTACACTCTGGAACGTAAGTCATTTCTTTCTCAATAGTAATCATATTTAGACAGAATGTGCATGACCAGAAATCCCAGATTAGAATATTGTGGAAGAACTTCCATAAAAATAAAATTTTAATATTTGCATTGCAATAAATTTGCTTAATTGTTGATGTAATATAGACCAGTAACATATACTTAAAGGTTAGATAAATGATGTAGAACATGAACCATAAATGCTGACAGTCACATCACTTAAAGCTGGTATGCAGTATTCTAAGCCTTAATTTGGCTGTACTACAACATATTGATTTCGAAGCACGCATAGAGCTGGACAGTGCTTTGTATATATTAGGCTTATATTTCATTGAACATGGTATGCAATCCATGAGGCCATGTACTACAGAAACCCCAAAGTTATTTTAATGAATATTGACCTGATTAAAAAGTTCGGCTTATTGGTTAGGTATATAGTTACTAGTGATCATGTATACTTTTTACAGGAAGCAAAAGAGATACTGAATGTTTCGGACATGAATGATGCAGAATCAATGCAGAAGAACTATGACCATCTTTTCGCCATAAATGAGAAATCTAAAGGAGGATCATTTTATTTACAATCAAAGGTATGATACATGTACACAGGAGCAAATCCAGAAAATTTCTTTAATACATATATTTCTCTTTTTTCAAAGTTTTTTGACTGGTTGTCTCAGACCAGACTCTTTTATTCTACAATTCTAGTGAAAATGAATGTACTCAGTTTGAAGATAGATGTCTTCATTTAAACTGATCAAATAATTAAAAAGACATTATGAATATGATTGTATTATTTCCATCTATAGTAACATTTTGCAGCAGTTTATTCCACTGAAACATCAATTTAGGAGTTGTATACTTCTGTCTTATTTTCAATTAGTCAGGTCTTAAATGTTTCATGCAAGGTCAGCATTGTTTATTATCACTAGATTGATATGAAAGAAACAGCTGTGTTCAATCTTTCATCACCTGTTCAAGGAAAGTGACCTTTGTTATGCAACCAGGCCTTCCAATGTGTTTTAAAAATCTATTGGACAAAAACATTAAGGACAAAAATTGAACAGTGAAATAAGACCTCTACAGGGGTGGGGCTGTTTTCCGTATACACTCTGTTTTCCGTATACACTCTGTTTTCCTTATAGTTATGTATTTTTCTTTCTATCCTGTCCCTTCAACTTCATTTTGCACTAATGATGTAATAACCAAAATATATACCGAAATTGCTAAACAAAATTATCCCATAAAAAAAGTGGACATATATGATGGGATTCCCAATTCAGTGAATAGTCTTTTTGCACAATACTTTTTTCAGCTGACACTCTGAAACCATTATAAATTTGTTGTTGTTTTTTGCCCGTTTCAACCTTATTTTGATCAGGCTGACAGTTTACCATACCATCCCTCCTAGGAAGAACCAGTACTAGACTCCGAATCAACTTTCTCACATGAAAAGACATCGTCGGAAGCAAGACTCAAACCCACGACCCTCAGTCAGGTTTCTGCGATTTTAAAACAGCGACCCTAACCACTCGACCACAAAAGTGAACATGTGGAAACAATCTACAGTCAAACCTGTGTTAAAGACCACCCCGAAATAGAGACCAACCTGCGAATAAAGACAGTCGTGCAATTTCAGTCCACTTTTCATCTATAGTAAACAACTGTGGATAAAGACCCCCTGCAAACAAAGATTACACGTTTAGCTTCCCAACAGTGGTCTTTGTTCACAAGTTCGACTGTACTGATAAATTATCATTTAACCCAAACTGTTCTGTTTACAGGTTGTTAGAGCTAAAGAAAGATTAGACATGGAAATGAAAGCCCAAGAAAAACAAAAGACAAACCAACCACCAGATACTTGATAAAACGTGATTTACTTAGTTAACATAAGATTATAACAGGAATAGATTCACTGATGCCTCATTGAAAACATCTGCGGTGCAGGATGGTGTGAAATGTGAAAATTGTGAGTGTTAGTTGTTATAGTTTAAAGTGATAGCAAAATTGAAAATATGATCTAGAGTGTATCTAAAAAGTTGAAGTCCTTAGAACATTTACTCTTATTGTTAAGAAATACCCGAAAGATTTGCTATAGTGATATACATGTTTCATGTATCTATTATAAGTGATGTTTGAATCAAGATAGTAGATTCAAAATGTTTGAGGTTTTACTTGTTTTATGTGTTTCATTTCTTATCACACTTGTCAGGTTTCATTTTCATTGCTTGTTATCTTTGTAAATACTTCCTTCAATGAATAAGATAAACATTTTAATACAATTGTTTGAATCAAGTTTTTGACACATCGAACACTATTATGAGAAATGATTTCCATAATAGACATTCCACGCCCATGTAAAACTAGCTTATATTAACAAATGTTCATAGCCAGCTGCATAAATCCCGAAGACAAAATTTACCAGTAATTTAATGTACTGTGTACACGTTAAAAATTTATCATACAATTGATTCAAATGATAATGCATGTGTATCATGAAATTGGCCGAAACATGCTTCCTGGTTTAAGTGATTTTATGTAGATGAAATTATATGTATTCTGCTTTAAAGAAGTATATATTTGTGAACTGTTGAAATATTTTGACATTTGTTTTTAGCATGAATGTATGTAAACTGAAATTAAAGGTAAAAGTTTAATCTTCATGTTTTTCATTTACTCTACATAGATAGTGGATATTCCAATGTTTTACAACAAAATAATTCACTAGAATAATCCAACATCACCTGATAAGGGTTGAATTTGTTTACTAAAAACTATGTGGGAAGTTGACCGAGCCTTGAAAAGCACATAATCCTTTAACAATAGTCATAGTCATAAAATTTGGCTTCAAAAACTGGAATGGTCTATGTTTACTCAAGTCAAGGAAATGCTTAAATATGGTAGTCTTACAACTGTCTAGATTTCAGTCAAAAGCCTGTGTGCACATGGTAACAAGTCTGTAACAGAATCTGTCCATCAGTAACTTTACAAGGTCCATCAACTGACACATCAAACACTTGATGATTATTAGCTAACCTACCCGTAGTACAAATTGCCAGGATGAGTCATGGTGACCTCTGTATCCTGTTCGTCCACCATTTCCTTCAAATGACATCTTTAAAACCACTTGGATGATGATGATGAAACTTAGCAGGGATGTTTCTTCAAGTTGCATGAAGCTTTACCAAGTTGTACATGTACAAAGAATTCCATTCCATGCAGATCTGTTGTTGATCATCATTTATTTAGACTTACATACGAGTTCTTTTTAAAATGTCCACAACTGCAAGACCTTGAGCCATGAATTTGTTGTGTAGCAGTTTGTAGTGGTCCTCTTCCACAACTATTCTAATTATCATGCCACTTGGGACAAAATTGACTCTACCCTTTGACCTACTTTAATGATAATAATAAAGTCTTTATTTAACGAGGCATCATATTTAGGCAAGCCCAATCTTCCATATGAGCCTCACTTTCTTGTTTTGGAAGCTACAGTGATGAAACTAGGACCATGTGTAAAGTTTTGCAAACATTTTAACACTATGACCTTGACCTTTTGACTTACCTTCTTGTTTTTTAAGCTACAGCCACAAAATAAGGACCATGTGTACTGTTTTTCAAACAAATTTCAATTCTGACATTTTGACTTACTTTCTTTGAAGACAGTCATGAAATTTGAGACCATGTGTAGTTTTGTAAACAAGATTCATTGTTATTGATTTTGTTGCACCTTTTTAATTGATGACCTTGAATTTGATGTGTTTTGCCTCCATTCAAACAACATGTAGCCTTTACAAAAACTCAAAATCAAACAATTACAGTAACTGTACATTTACTGTGTTTTCTGCTACCCTCTTGTTGATATTGTAAATGGCCAATGGTTACCCAGGTGATCGATATTGGGCCATGATGGCCCTCTGTCTTTTCAAGAAAAATTGTATGCATCAAGTTATTTGTAGCCTAAACAGTGTAAGTTTCAAAATTTCCACCACAAAATAGACTGGGTTCAAGCCCTACCAATTTTTGTACTGGCAGCCAGACATTGTAATACAGCAAATTTTTCACCCTAAACTATTTATGAAAACAAGACAAAAGAGCGATTGGTCTGAAAACAAATGCTTATACAAGTACATTTTACCTGTCTTGACCACAGCAGTAAAAGTACATTGTACCTCACAATGACACAATACACATATTTCGTCGACATAGCATACAGATTATCCGTACGAGTAAGTGAAGTCAAGAAAGTATTTGACAGTATGGTGTATGATTGAGATTGAGTTAAAAAGTAACAAATAAACATATCTAATACCTAACAATTGTATTACTTTCTATAAATGAAATCAATAAATTAAAGTCCCAGGATCACGTTGAATTTACTGATACAGTAAAATCAGTTTACTGATAATAATAATTTGTTGACATATGCTTTTCTTTCGTATTCAAGTCGTTTCGTCATGAAAAATAGTTGCCAGAAAGCCTTTCTTAGTTTATGCAATATCATTTGAAAATAAAATTGGAATACATGATGAACATTCAAACAGCATTTCCAGTATTTGTCTCAACGCTAACAACAATTCTGGTGACCTACAGCAAATTACTGCTTCATGCAGGGCCTTTTCATAAATCTCTTTGTATTTCATTCAGTTTTAACACTGATGGAATTTCCATATTTGACCGATGAGACATTTTGTCAGCTTAAATAAATTCTGTTGCTATAGATAATTAAGTAACAACTCTATCAGGATAGGTGTGGAATACTGTCACTTTAAACATGTAAACAAAAGTGTAAAAATATATAATACAAATTTTGTGTTCCTGACCCGCCTCTAAAAGTAAATGCTATCAAGTTTAATTATGGATTTGCTATCAAATTGAATATAGCGCCTTCTTCTGTTTTCACAAACTTCCATGTAGTCGTGGCCAGGTTTGAATCTTCCTGTCTGACAGAAAGTTGCCTTTTGGACTTGTAGTGTTTGGAGGCAGAAGTGCCAGGTAGAGAGGAGTGTCTGCTCCTGTAACATTCAAACACAAAACACTTCATCATTCATACTGTGACAAGCATACAGTTAAACGCATTAATTCCTTGTATTATGCGAAAATATCAGAAAACTTGATTAGCAGTTTCTTCAATAGCATGGTTGAGAATTTAAGAAAATCAAATACAAGTTAGAAAAAGAACTTATTAAGTTACCCAGACGTCTTCTCGTGCAAACTGACTGAAATTCTGTCCACATTCACCTTCCTTAGGAACTTCCCTTCATCTATTTTCTCCCTTAATACTTAAATATGCCAAAATACGAACAATGCTCAACTACCTTCAATTATAAGAACTTATTTTACAAGATCTGTTATTTTTCTCCCTATATGAGTAATTAAGTGAAACAACATTTAACTAACCTTGATCTGTAGTTCTTTCTTTACCACTCATACATAAGTGGTTAGCACAGTGCAACTACATTGAACGCCAGTTACACACCTTGATCTGGATACCTTAATGAATAGTCATGTCTAAAGTTAATGTAAGCTGTTCAAAATAACTTACCTTGATCTATTGTCTTAGGACCTTTATGGCTGGTCATATCCGTGTCAACATACCCTGGACAACACTGTCAAATATAACAAATTTGTCTCATTTTATCAAGCTATAGTCTAGTAACGGTCAAAAGCACTATGTATTCATGTTTTACATAACCTGAAGCCATCATTTTATTAGATATACTATCACATTCTTCCTTAAAGACATATAATTGTATTCTGACGGTAATGGACCTATCCTTTTCACCATTCTATGAAGTAAATTCTGCTAAAGTTTGCTAAAAATAAAATATAATCTAAATTTGAAAGGGTACTACCAGTGATTAGCAAACACTTCATATGCAGATATAACTGTTGTTGCTCAGATTGAAATATTTAATAACTGTTGACAAATGATCGATACAGTAGGCGGATGCCTACAAGAACAAAATACATGTAAAACGCAACGCGTTGAGTTAATGTATCACTGAAATACAAGATTCACAAGAAAATATGAAGACTTACAGCATTAACAATGATGTCAGATTTTAAGTCTTTGTCAAACTCTTTCTGCTGAACAAAAGACATCAGGGTAACGCCAATTTTTGAACACCCGTACGCGGACTGACGCCAACCTTTCTTTTCGTAACTTCCATCTTTTGCTGAACTGAAAATAATCAACTAGAACTATCAATGACTGAGATGAAAGTATCAGCAATAAAGGTCTGATAAAAATGGAATGAATATAACCCAGGTCCTTTCCAAACCAGCTTCAACAAACGTTTAGTTGGAGTTTAGTTTACATGCGCATCAGTTTAGAAACTAGAGGTTAAGGATTTGGTTCCTCATCACAGTGTTTGATTCATTGAAAGCAGTTAAATGATCAATATCACATCTGAATACTGCTATGATAGCATACTGGTTGAGTGTCTGCTTTGTGTGTCTGGTTGCATGTTCGAACCCTAGCATATCATACTAAAGATGTGATAACTCCTTTGTTTGGCCCTTGGCACTAAAAGGGTAACAACAGGGAGAGTAAGAGGAGCTTCTTGTTTCTCAGAAAAGGTAAGAATAATACTATTTACTGGAAATCCTATTTGTTGATCACAAGAAATGTAGCTCATGTGGTTTGTTAAATAAATGCTTCTTTCTCTTTATCTCGCAACGGGTTTTCCCAGAAAGTAGAGAGTTCAAGAGTGACTCTTCCCTCTGGTTAAAGCCTAAAACATAAAACCAACTATTTCTAATGGCTAAGAACCCTGCAGTGTTTATTTAGCAGATTCAAGTAGGTCCCAATTATTAAAGTACTCAATGGCAACCATGTATACCAACTTCCCTCCAGTTCCTCTAAACCTGCATAAACAAACCACTAAAGCATTGTAAAATAATAATCATTCATGATTTTATGTAGTTCCTTGTAAATTGTGCATAACTTACCTGACAAACTCAGTCATAAGCTGTTCAACCTTGGGTAAGTCCAAATCCTTTGCAAGAAATCTTGAATTAAGCTCAGCACTGCACTTTTTAGCTGCAAACTGACTGGCCATACTGGATACATTGACTACCCTGGTTTAAAAAGAAAACTAGAACTATCACTGAAGGTGATGAATACCACAACACATCACTCGCATACAGGATGTACATGAACCTTAATGTAATAAAGCTTTTGAATAGGACAGCATAATGATTATATTATAACACATCTAGGGTTGGTACAAATCACTCCTGTGAAGTTCAATTCTGGCCAGGGGTTTTGGAGATAAAGTGCGTACAAAGCCGTTTTGGAAAAAAAAGGGCCATTAATCTGTGAAAAAATAATCCGAACGAAAACTGTCGAGAGCATGCACAGCTAGGCTTAGTATCAGATCACTCCTGTTAAGTTTCCTGCTATTCTGTTCTAGGGTTTTGGACATGAAGCGCGCACAAGATGGTGTCAACAGACTGAAACAGACTGAAGGACAAGCTGAATCCAGTACCCCTGTTACAACTTTGTTGTTTCGTGGGTATAGTAACTGAAATCTTTCTTTCACAACTTTACACTAATCACTCAGAGAGCAGTACATTAGTAAATATAGCATACCAACTCAAGTTATTCATTCCTTTTGACAGATATCCTTTTGTACAGATATCTTTTTGTACCTCCCTTGAGCAAATGAATAACATGAGCAATATATAATGTATATTAATTGTGATCAATCTGGTCGTTAATAATTTCTTAACTATAAGTTTAGCTTTCATTTTCATTTGAAAGAGCAACAGTTCCTGCGGATTGTCATGAGTAACAGTTATCTCAAGGTTATTTACTAGTTTCTTTTTCTCTTTTTGAACTACTTTAATTTTGCTTGCTTTACCTGGACGTGAATGAATAGGGATATATGTTTACTATACATACCTGGCATGTGGTCTCAGTAGTGGAAAAAACCTTTTGCAAACATTCAATGTTCCCCAGAAGTTGGTAGCTACTGTTATTTCAGCTTGTTGTGGAAATGGTTCTGTGGCTGCCGTCTGTGTAAAAATTAATGTAATATAAACATTGATATACCCTGAATAAAGAATTTAAACATTACTACATTGTATTACAATAAACGCTTCGCCAGCTATAGTTTAATATCTAACAAGAGCCATGTTACACATGGTTAATCCCCCCGCTGGGAAGAAGTTACCAGAAGGTTGTACTTTCGTACATTTTACTTGGTGAAAGGAAATCAGGAGACCATTACTAATATCTCCTTCGCCTTGGCGGGGGGATAAATAATGTGCGTATGCAGTTTGAAGAAAATCTGTCAAAAAATAGGCAAGGTACAGTTATTGTTCTTGCACACTGCACTTCCTACTAATGTGCTATGTCAGTGTATCAGGTTTGAAGTAAATCCTTCAAGTGCTTTTGGAGTTATGCTCTGGACAAAACTTTAAAGTAAATCTGATAAAGGGGAATAACTCTAAAAGTAGGCAAGGTAGAGTTATTGTTCTTGCACACTGCACTTCCTACCAATGTGCTATGTCAGTGTATTAAGTTTGAAGAAAATCCCTCAAGTACTTTTGGAGTTATGCTTCGAACAACTAAATCTGATAAAGGGGAATAACTCTAAAAGTAGGCAAGGTAGAGTTATTGTTCTTGCACACTGCACTTCCTACCAATGTGCTATGTCAGTGTATCAAGTTTGAAGTAAACCCTCAAGTACTTTTGGAGTTATGCTCTGGACAAAACTTTTTAAAGTAAATCTGATAAAGGGAATAACTCTAAAAGTAGGCAAGGTAGAGTTATTGTTCTTACACACTGCACTTCCTACCAATGTGCTATGTCAGTGTATCAAGTTTGAAGAAAATCCCTCAAGTACTTTTGGAGTTATGCTCCGGACAAAATTGGGACGGAGACACGGACGGACGGACGGACGGAGACCATTACTAATATCCCCTTCGCCTTCGCCGGGGGGATAAATAAACTTACAATTTTCAAAGCCATAGTCATTCTGAAAGTTTGTAGAAAATTTTTCCACCTAGCTTATCAGACACAGGTGTTTTAATATACATGTACCAGTGCTACTGCAGAATGCATTAAACTTCTGCTACTCACTCAGTAAAAACCTGTTTCTTGTTTCTTTAGAAGCAAGTTTTCTCCCTTCCAAAGTTCCTGTTTAACTATATATAATGGAAAATCACTTCAATTATTGTACTGAGTTGTTTTCCCAGTACAATACCTTTAACACTTTCAAAGCCAGAGTCTGCTTATATTTATCAATCCCTATCACAAACTGTTGACACATTCAAAAACCTGCTTGATCTCACAAGGGTTATTATCTTCTTCACTGCTAAGTTAACAAACTTCTGTCTCTATACTTTGCCTCATTTGGCATAGTTTTCAACAATCCTGACAAAGATCAAGAAAGTCCGGCCTCTGCTTTCAGCAATAATTATGGACTGGAACAGTGACGAGACAAAGGTTTTTTTATATCCATCAAAATATTAATCTTCGAAAGAATTGTCAAATACTGAGCTGTAACTTTTGCTGGTTATCAAACTTGGTCAAGATATCATGCCCACAAACATTTTAACCATGTTTGGTGCAGATCAGATGAAAACTGTTCTACTTAGACAGTGAACAATGTTTGTGGACCGTGCTGCCCACAGCTGCAGGTGTTCCCATAATACCTCCCGTCTAAGGGCTGACGTATAAAAGAAACGCTTTCTGACAACACAACATGGTTTATATGAAAGAAATGCATATGTAAATGTTGTTTTAGAATAAACAGAACACAGTTTATCATTTTCTTCTCTCACTTAATTCATTTTTTATTTGAGCATATCAAAGCAATCAGGGAGCTTTAAACAAAAGCTAATTTTTCCTACCATAAACTTTTAACCCTATTTTATTTTACAAACCTTAAACAGTATTCCAGCGTTATTGACCAATATATCAAGTCCACCATATGTATTTTGCAGGAAGGTTTTCATTCTGTCAATACTGGCAACATCATCTAGATCAAGCTGATGAAACTTTGGCTTCAAACCTTCACCATTTAAGCTTTTCACAGCTTCGGCTCCTCTACCCTCATCTCGTGCTAAATTAACAAAGCCACCATTGATGTGCAACAGTTACATGTATTAGTCAAATTTAATAACATAAAAGTTATTTTGCTCATAGTGAAACAGAAAGATTCATAATTCCAGTATTAGTTGAACAGCCTCATATTAATTACACCCTATGAAAAAATAAGTATCTTTTACTTTGTACAAATTGGTTATTTGCTTGTTAGACCAAAATATTTTAATGGTTTCACATCAATAACTCAAATTTAATAGGAAAATTTGTTATGACCACTTTTGCTTTTAAAATCAGCTGGTCGCAGGTCACAAAGATCTTGAATAGCAGATTTTTCTATCTGATCACTCAGAAATACTTGAGCCAGAGTACAGAAATTGTTTTTCATCATCATACTACAACACTTATTTAGTTCTGGTAACTGAATTCTAACACTGTTGGCGGCAAACGATCAGTGCAGTTCACAATCATCATGTAGATTCCATGGAGTCTAATTATGGTCAATTTAGTCCTAACTATTTCGACTCCGAAGGCAAACCTATTTCACAGGCTGAAATTTTGTAGTTCTTCTAAACCCTAACCCTAACCTGGAGCAATAATATTAAAGGATAGTATATTATAGCCCTATAACCCTTAATGGTTCTACAGTAAAAATCAGATCTATAAAATTGGTCAAATCGTTCAGTCAAATGAAATAGTCTATGTCAAATATGCAATGTTTTCTACCCTGTCAATCAATTTTGAATCAGTTGTCAGTTTTCTACTCCGAAGGCAAACCTATTTCACAGGCTGATATTTTGTAGTTCTTCTAAACCCTAACCCTAACCTGGAGCAATAATATTAAAGGATAGTATATATAGCCCTATAACCCTTAACGGTTCGACAGTAAAAATCAGATCTATAAAATTGGTCAAATCGTTCAGCCAAATGAAATAGTCTATGTCAAATATGCAATGTTTTCTACCCTGTCAATCAATTTTGACTGAGTATCTCTTTGTACAATTAACTGAGCTTTCTGCACTGAAATATGGACATGTCTATTTTATAAATATAGTTTGACGACAACAATACATTACCTGTTAAGATGACATCTCCATCAAACTGTTTACACAGGCCTCTAACAATGGCATAACCTATACCTTTGTTTGCACCAGTTACCTGAAAAACACTTTAGTGTTCTAGATTATGTTCTGTTTCAGAAATCTAGTACAGTGTTCTTTTTTTATATATGAAAGAGTGTTATGTATATTTTGTGCAAAACCAAGTCAGATTTTCTTATTAATTTCTGTCTTCATACCTGTGATGTTATGTAACAATCACTGAGAAGTGCCTGTTTATCAACGAAATTTAATGTGAAAAATTAGAACAACTAGTAGATTGAATTTTCAAGTTACATTTACCAGCTGTTTACATTACTATTGCATCTCAGGGCGTTTGACCCCTACAGCTGTTCTCACCTCCTACTGTACAGTTCTACAAGACTTACTGCAAAGTGAACATTTCATTGAATGTCAGTAAGCGAACCTATGCAGCGGTTAACCTGATCAACAGTTCAACGTTTTGTGTACAAACTCGGTCTTTATCACTGCTTATCATTTAACGATTTTATAAAACATTGAGAAGAATGACAGTTTACTTACCACAGCAACACGTCCAGAAGAATTCATTTCTAACTTAAAGTATTCAAAGAAAGTATCAAAGACATAATTATTGCTACAAAAAATCAGTTGTCACTTGATACCGGACGCTCTAGAATTTGACTGTAAATGGCGTCGTATTCAAAAAGGGAAGTCACTCTGTCAACACGCAACAAATGGAAGGTACTCGATGGTCTTGCACTCTCATGGAATGTGATCGATAACAGTAGTCACTCAATTAACCCTTACCCTGGTGGCGGTCTTTTAAATTGAGGATGAAAATGTCTTTTTTTTTAATTAAACATATGTATCACATATAGCACATACGCAGTTATTACTTGAGTTTCGTAATTTAAGGTAGTTCTGATATTACAAAGCGTTTCCTTGATAACGCTCTACAGGTCACAAATTTTATTTAACTTTCATCAAACTTGCTCAGAAGGTTTCTTGCAACATGTTGATGATCCCAATTGTTTTTGGGGTTAGTGGGTAAAAGGTCAAGGTCACAGTGACCTCCAAAAGCGTTTCATTGAAAACGCTCTACAGGTCACAGTTTTCACTCAACTTTCATCAAACTTGCCCAGACGGTTCTTTGTAACATGTAGATGATCCCTATTGTTTTTTGGGTCAGGGGTCAAAGGTCAAGGTCACATTGACCTCCATTAGATTTTCCTTGATAACACTCTACGGTTCACAGTTTTCACTCAACTTTCATTTAACTTGCTCATAAGGTTCCCTGTATCATATAGATGATCTCTATCGATTTTTGCGTTAGTGGATCAAAGGTCAAGATCACAGTGATTCGAACTTTGAAAATCTTTTTTTTGCTCAATATGTTTAGATCTCTTTGACCCACAGTCATAGGATGATTGGTCTTACTGAGTAGATGATGACTGTCGTTTTTGGAGTTAGTGGGCCAAAGGTCAAGGTTACAGTAATATCATTGAGATCTACATCACCACATTTAATTCTTTCTTTCCTTGATAACATTGCAAAAGATTTTCACAAAACTTACTCAGAACAGACCAGTAGAGCGATATTGGCCCTTTTGGGCCTCTTGATTAAAATTAAGCTGTGTAATGAGCACATGAGCTTGATAATGACAGTTACAAGTCAGTACTTCAGCCCTTTTGATCAGTGAATATTAAAGAAAAAATGGCACGGCAGATAAGTATGCTCGGCTAAAAAATGGTCAGACCGTCAGACCGCAAGCGTCGGCATTGTTTTATAGAAAATATTCTAGCAAGTGCTGGAAAGCTTCCTAAAATAGTTAAGGCCCAGCTGTTGAAAGAATTGTAAAGTTCTCATGCTTCTCCATACAGTATACCATGCCATGCTAAAATCTGTTGAAGAAATCGTCATGAATTCCAGCATTTGTTCGAAGATTTGAATTTAGTACTATTGAATGCGGTCTTCAGTTCAATGCTTCTGTGTGGGCTTTCCTGCTAGATTATGAAAAATATTTATCGTAGAATTTCATAGATATTTTCATATTAACAGTGCCATTGACGCTTAAAAAGTAGAACTTTTAGCTGAACAACAAAGTTACTTTTGTCCTAAAATAGAATGTTCATACATATAGACATCTGTACATAGTTACTCGTAGCAGGTGTCGGTATTGGATGTTAGAATACGTCTTGTGATTTTATGATTGCACTAGACATATATATCACTTATGCATATGTTATTATGAAAGTGGGTCTGTTTTGCACGAGTGATGAAATGTGCGGCATATCTCATGTTCCAGACATGTGTATAATCCAGGAGCAGATAGGACAACGTATCTCCAAACATTTTATTAAATAAATAGTTTAGCTGTATGTATTCAAAATTAAAAAAGAATCAAGCAAACCAGAACAAGCACAGAAAAATATCAAAGTTATCAATCAAGCAAACCAGAACAAGCACAGAAAAATATCAAAGATATCAAATTCCAGCAAAGCCCTGACCATTTTTTCAGTACAGGCTTAGTAGAATACATAGACTTCTCATTCCATTTGTCTATAGTTAGTCGGAGAATCTACCAGAAGGACTACTATAAATGATAATAAATATTTCTGTAATGTTAAGTGACTCCTGCTCATACATTTATTAGCTCAGTTGTAACAGATGCCGCCAAAGTGAGTGACATAGAAAAACGCTATAATGGATTAAAATGGGAAAATTGAAAGACGGAAGATAGACGCATAAATTAGCAACTTGCTATAGGATGAAAAACAATAAAACTGTCTTAAAACTTAAAAATCAAAATCAGTGTTAGGTATAAAAAAAACCTAAAATATAAAGGTTATCCATGTCAGACACCATACCATACTCTCTTTTAGGAGTAGCTTCTTCAACATCTTTTTAGAAAATTATTAATTTAATCTTCAGATTGATCCTGTGGCAAAATAGAAATTATAGCCACTTACTTCATGAATGTTGGAATAATACTTCAGAAAGATTTTTAACAGATCTACATTGTCTGCCTACATACCAGAATCTGTTTTCTTACATATTGCACTGGCATTTCCGATGATTTTACCCGTGCTTGAAAGTCGGTCTGGAATCCCCACTGTGTCAGTGAATTACTTGTGACGTATCGTGATATATCTTGTGACTTCCACCTTCCCAAACAAAGCATCTGCATATCGCTTGTCTTATAGCTCACCTTGTGCACTTTGTGATCGCCCGTTGTTGGCCATCGCCTGTCGTCCATCAACTTCTTTGTTTACACTCCATCACCTTTATTTCGTCAACGGTCCTAGATCATGTATGCCTATAAGATCTCGAATGAATTTTATTATGGGCTAGACTGGATTAAAACTTCCACAATTACGGACTCTGAATTAACGGAAAATCAAATATCTGACGATGTTTTACACTCTACCACCTTCATTTCTTCATTAATCTTAATCATATTTACACATAATGTCTATGACCATAAGATCTTGGATGATTTTGAATATGGGCTTATCAGATGAATACTTAGAGAGTTATGGTCCCTGATTGACCAAAAATTGAAATATTTAATTATGTTTACACTCTAGCACCTTCATTGCCTCAAGTTCTCCAATGAGTTCGTTTATGGACTTGATATGATTAAAATATTTATAGTTATAGCCCCTTGTTTAACAAAATTTGCAATATTGACAATGTTTACACTCTGGAACGTAAGTCATTTCTTTCTCAATTGTAATCATATTTAGACAGAATGTGTATGACCAGAAATCCCAGATGAGAATTCTGTGGAAGAACTTCCATAAAAATAAAATTTTAATATTTGCATTGCAATAAATTTGCTTAATTGTTAATGTAATATAGACCAGTAACATATACTTAAAGGTTAGATAAATGATGTAGAACATGCACCATAAATGCTGACAGTCACATCACTTAAAGCTGGTATGCAGTATTCTAAGCCTTAATTTGGCTGTACTACAACATGTTGATTTCGAAGCACGCATAGAGCTGGACAGTGCTTTGTATATATTAGGCTTATATTTCATTGAACATGGTATGCAAGCCATGAGGCCATGTACTACAGAAACCCCAAAGTTATTTTAATGAATATTGACCTGATTAAAAAGTTCGGCTTATTGGTTAGGTATATAGTTACTAGTGATCATGTATATTTTTTACAGGAAGCAAAAGAGATACTGAATGTTTCGGACATGAATGATGCAGAATCAATGCAGAAGAACTATGACCATCTTTTCGCCATAAATGAGAAATCTAAAGGAGGATCATTTTATTTACAATCAAAGGTATGATACATGTACACAGGAGCAAATCCAGTAAATTAGTAGTCGCTAGTGCCTTCTTTTGTTTTCACAAAAGTCCATGTAATCATGGCCAGGTTAGAATCTTCCTGTCTACCAGAAAGTTGCCTTTTGGACTTGTAGCGTTTGGAGGCAGAAGTGCCAGGTAGAGAGGAGTGTCTGCTCCTGTAATATTCAAACACAAAACACTTCATCATTCATACTGTAACAAGCATTAGAGTTTAATGCAAACTTCTAAATTTAAACTATCTTCCTTTAACATACGTTAAGTCTACGATTCAGCACTATTTAAGCACACAATTAACTCCTTATCTCTTATTTGTTTTATCTCTTATTTGTTATGTGAAAATATCAGAAAACTTAATAAGCAGTTTTTTTAATAGCATGGTAATCAAATACAAGTTACAAGAAGAACTTATTAAGTTCCCCAGATGTCTACTCATGCAAACTGAATGTAAATACTGTCCACATTCACCTTCATTAGGAACTTCTCTTCATCTACATGTATTTTCTTCCTTAATATTTAGATATGCCAAAATGCTCAACTACATTTTACAAGATCTGTTATTTTTCTCACTATTTGAGTAGTTAAGTGAAACAACATTTAACTAACCTTGATCTGTAGTTTATATGACCAGTTGTACATAAGTGGTTAGCACAGTACAACTACATTGAATGTGAGTAACGCGCCTTAATCTGGCTACCATTAATGAATACAATCATGTAGTCATGTCTAAAGTTAATGTAAGCTGTTCAAATGAACTTACCTTCATCTACTGTCTTGGGACCTTCATGGTTAGACATATCTGTGTCAACATACCCTGGACAACACTGTGAAATATAACAAATTTGTCTCATTTCATCAATCTATAGTCTAGTAATGCTCAAAAGCACTTATAATGAATTAATGTTATTCATAACCTGAAACATACTATCACAGTCTTCCATGAATACATATAATTATGTATAGATGTGTAATTGTATTCTGACAGGAATGGACCTATCCTTTTCAACATTCTATGAAGTAAATTCTGGATATAAGTTTCCCAAAAATAAAATGTAAATCTAAATTTGAAAGGGCCCTACTACAATAGCACTGGGAGTGATTAGCATTTTACACTTTATATACAGTTATGACTGTTGTTGCTCAGGCTGAAATATCAAAAACTGTTGACAAATGTAGGGTTAACGCACGTCTTTTCTTGTTATAATATCGGTAGAATCCTGAGGTATGACAGGTGCCGACCAAGCCCAGTAGGGCCAGGGTACCAACATATCCCGAGGATTGTTGCAGGTGTTATGACAAAAAAACGTTTGTTAACGCTATTTCAGCATAAAAAATCCAAAACATACGAATGAAACGCTGTTACTGGTAGGACGTTGTATTTGCGGGACAATGTCCGTGTTGTTAATGTCATATTTATGACGTCACCAGTGAATTAAGCCCGGTACTGTTAACACCGTGCTTGATGAAAAACTTGGAAGACAGGTCCATTGTTTACTATGGCCCTGTAATGCGCATAAATGAAAACTAGTTATAACAGTGCGTGAATCTCCCTGTTAACACTGTTCAAACACCGGCAAAATGGACGTACAAAAACAGCACATTTCGTTAAAGTAGGCAGACCCGTACAAAAACAAAAAACATACAATACACAACACGTTGAGTTCATGTATCACTGAAATACAAGATTCAATAGAAAGTATGAAGACTTACAGCATTAACAATGATGTCAGATTTGGAGTCTTTGTCAAACTCTTTCTGCTGAACAAAAGACATCAGGGTAACTCCAATTTTTGAACACCCGTACGCGGACTGAGGCCATCCTTTCTTTTCGCAACTTCCATCTTTTGCTGAACTGAAAATAATCAACTAGAACTATCAATGACTGAGATTAAAGTATCAGCAATAAAGTTCTGATAAAAATGGAATGAATATAACCGAGGTCCTTTCCAAGCCTGCTTCAACAAACATCAGTTTAGTAACTAGAGGTTAAGGATTTGGTTCTTCATCACAGTGTTTTATTCATTGAAAGCAGTTAAAGGATCAATATCACATCTGATTACTGCTATTATAGCATACGGGTTGAGTATCTGCTTTGTGTGTCTGAGGTTGCATGTTCGAACCCTAGCATATCATACTTAAGATATGATAACTCCTTTGCTTGGCACTAAAAGGGTAACAACGGGGAGAGTAAGAGGAGATTCTTGTTTCTTAGAAAATATAAGAATAATACTATTTACTGGATATCCTATTTGTTGCTAACAAGATAATTTTATGTAGCTGTTATGGTCTGTTAATTAAATACATCTTTCTCTTTATCTCGCAACGCATTTTCCCTGAAAGTGGAGAGTTCAAGAGTGACTCCTCCCTCTGGTAAAAGCATCAACTACATGTATTTCTAATGGCTAAGAACCCTGCAGATTCAAGTAGGTCCCAATTTTATCAGTACTCAATTGCAACCATGTATACCAACTTCCGTCCAGTCCCTCTAATTTACCTGCATGAGCAGACCATAAAAGCATTGTAAAATAATAATCATACAGTCGAGTCTCGATTATTCGAAGTGTCGGGGACCAAGATTTTACTTCGAATAATCCATGGGTTCGAATAATCCAAGTCCCGAAGATGGCCAGCTGATTATTATGTAAATCGTCAATATATACATGTATATAGCTATCATGAACGCTTAACGTAATATACATTGCGTATATGATTTAGATGAAAGGAAAAGGAAAACAGAAATAAATCATATCAAACTTTTTAATTTATTTTTCATCAAATCATCGTAAATATTATGCATACATTTCTAATAATTTACAGGAAAAATGCGTAAACAGGAAATAGAACTAACATATTTACAACTACATCACTATTTCGTTGTCATCCCATATAAATACATTTTAAGAGCATTTACTGTTTGAAAAAGATGTAATAACAGTCTGTTTGGAGCACTTTTTACGGAGATCGTCCTTCACAACACTATCGACATTAAACACAGAGATCTTAAAAGTCCTACATATTCTTTCTCACGGAAATGGTTTGATAACGTCTTTATAGCCTTAGTAGGTCTTCGGAGGTTGAATTTGTTGTTGCTGTTCTTCTTCGTCGTCGTCATCTTCGTCGTTTTCTTCTTCTGTGATCGGATTTCGTCTGGATTTCACTTCTTCGATTATGGATTCATCAGATATGTCAGCACTAGTCTGAATATTTTCGTCAACATTGATGAATTCTGATATGGTTTTTTCTGTTAAGCACAACGTTCTAAAATTGCCGCATACTTTTCTTCAATAGATTTACTTTCTTTTTTCCTTTTTACACCCTTTCCACCCGTTGCTGATCTGGGTATCCCCCCGGGGCCGGGTCCTTTGCCAGATTGCTCAGTACGGATAGAAAGGAATATATCAGCGATCTGGGTATCCCCCGTTACCGGGTCCTTCCAATTCTCAGCCAAAATTTCTTCTGCACAAGTAGAAGTCATTTTTTCTTCTGTCAGTTAGATTAAAAGTCATGCTTTAAATAGGCTGGTTGTTTGCTTTTGAAATTAAAGGTGAACATCTTTAACCGACTTTCAAACAAAAACGAAAGTTGTTCCTTTGATATTAAACAACAAGATTAAGCCAGTATGTAATTATCACACCTTAGCACTTATAACGCGCCGACCGCGTGTCGTTTTTCCAGTTGAACGTGTCGTAATTATTGGTTTGATTTGAAAGGATTTCGAATAATGGGTGTGAAATTTCGTACAAACTTGTCAATCGGACTGAAAAACACTTCGAAAACACCAGGTATTCGTAAACCATTTCGAATAACCCGTTTATTTTTTATCACTTATATATAAAACATTTCGGGACCGAATAATGTCTTCGGATTACACCGGGTATACGAATAATAGGTTGTTGAATAATCGGGGTCCAACTGTACATGATTTTATGCAGTTCCTTGTAAATTATGCATAACGTACCTGACAAACTCAGTCATAAGCTGTTCAACCTTGGTTAAGTCCAAATCCTTGGCAAGAAATCTTGAATTAAGCTCAGCACTGCATTTTTCAGCTGCCCACTTACTGGTCATACTGGATACATTGACTACCCTGGTTTAAAAAGAAAACGAACTATCACTGAAGGTGATGAATACCACCACACACCACTTGCACACAGAACATGAACCTAAATGTAATATCATGAAGCTTTTGAATAGGACAGCATAATGATTATATCATAACACATCTAGAGTTGGTACAAGTCATTCCTGTGAAGTTCAAGTCTGGCCAGGGGTTTTTGAGATAAAGCACATACAAAGCTGTTTTGAAAATAAAACAGAGAGCCATTAACAAGTGAAAAAATAATCTGAACGAAAACTGCCAAGAGATAGCACAACTGGGCTTAGTGCCAGAAAACTCCTGTTCAGTTTCCTTCTATTCTGTTCTAGGGTTTTGGACAAGCTGACTCCAGTACTACCCCTGTTACAACTTGGTTGTTTCGGGGGTATACTACCTGAAATCCTTCTTTCACAACTTTACACTAATCACTCAGGGAGCACTATATTAACATAGCATACCGACTCAAGTTATTCATTTCTTTTGTACAGATGCCTTTTAGTTTAAACATATTTTATTCCCATATATACACATGTATACACACAGTTTAACAATTACAAATATACATAATGGAAAAGGATAAGAATGAAAGACAACATGTCTTATACAATTCTTCTCCCTGACAATACTTCTTTGTACTAGACCTGTACAATTTTGAAAGTAAATTCGGGTGATACAATGATATATAAATCTATTTAGGATGAAAAAAGAACTTATATAAATTTAAGGTTTTGCAAAAGTAATAGGATGGATGAGGAGAGAGAGAGAGAGAGAGAGAGAGAGACAGAGAGACAGAGAGAGACAGACAGACAGACAGACAGACAGACAGACAGACAGACAGACAGAGAGAGATGTCTCACGCAAACGTAATAAATTATGTAAATCTTTTGCTGTCAATGTATAAAGCATTGAACCTGGTGAAATATAAATGTATTTTCTTGGTCTGAGAGGGTTGAATCACCAAAAAGAAGTAGGGGTAGACTTAGTTCGAAGTCCCGAAGCTGTATTGCGGATCATTTGGAGAAGCTGGCATTCAAAGAAAAAGTGGTAATTTGACTCAATCTGTCCACATGTACACAGAGATCTTGCAGAAATATTACATAGATGTAAGTGGTAGTTGAGTGAGCTACATTTGGTACGTAGACGTGTATATATGCAGCACTTGGAGCTCTATTCTGTTCTAGGGTTTTGGACATGAAACGTGCACTAGATGGTGCCAACAGACTGATGGACAAGCTGAATCCAGTACTACCCCTGTTACAACTTGGTTGTTTCGGGTTATACTACCTGAAATCCTTTCACAACTTTACACTAATCACTCAGGGAGCACTATATTAACATAGCATACCGACTCAAGTTATTCATTTCTTTTGTACAGATATCTTTTTGTACCTCAGTTGAGCTAATGGATAACATGAGCAATATGTAATGTACTTGTGATCAATATGGTCATTAATCATTTCTTAACTGCGAGTGTAGCTTTCATTTTCATTTTATTTACTTGTTTCTTTCTCTCTGAACTATTTTTATTTTGCTTTCTTTACCTGGACCTGAATGATTAGGGATACATATTTACCATACATACCTGGCATGTGGCCTCAGTAGTGGGAAAAACTTTTTGCAAACATTCAATGTTCCCCAGAAGTTGGTAGCTACTGTTATTTCAGCTTGTTGTGGAAATGGTTCTGTGGCTGTCATCTGTGTGAATAGTTAATGTAATATAAACATTAGTATACCCTGAATAAAGAATTTAAACATTACTACATTGTTTTACAATAAACATTTCCCCAGCTATATAGTTTAATATCTAATAAACTTACAATTTTCAAAGCCATGGCAAATTAAGTCATTCTGAAAGTTTGTACAACATTATTCAACCTAGCTTAGCAGACACAGGTGTTTTGATATATACATGTACCAGTGCACATGCAGAATGTACTAAGCTTCTGATACTTACTCAGTAAAAACCTGTTTCTTGTTTCTTTAGAAGCAAGTTACCTCCCTTCCAATGTTCCTGTTTAACACCTTCTGTATTTAATTGAAAATCACTTCAGTTATTTTACCGAGTTGTATTCCCTTTACGAGACTTTTAACATTTTCAAAGCAAGTGTCTGTTTTTATAAAGCAATGGCTATCATAAACTGACTGCCCTGCTTGATCGTATAAAGTCATATGATCTCCTACACTGCTAAGTTAACAAACCTCTGTCTCTATACTTTGCCTCTTTTTTGGCCAAGTTTTCAACAATGATAAAGAATATGAGGCCACTGATTTCAACAAATATGGGCTGAAACAGTGATGTGACAAAAGTTTCTTTTCTGTCCATTAAAATACCAATCAATAGTAACCGCCTTGGAAAAAATTGTCAAATACTGAGTTGTAACTTTTGCTGGTTATTGAACTTGGTTGAGACTGGCGTAAAAAAAGAAACGCTTGCTGACAACTAGGTGTGTCACGTTTACACGTGTACACGGAAGCGTTTCGATTAGCAGTGCTAAACGTTTAGTGTAAAATAACACATACAACAGCTTAGTTAATAACATCTACATTATTATTGAACCGGACTGTGTACTATAACTTATATAAGTCACATGATTGAAAATATATGTATTATATATGGTCGATGAATTTGAATTCATGTATTGGGGCGATCTGGACGTCTACATAGTTAAATGATTACGTATCTAAAACGGCAGACATATTTAAACAGGTATGTAATATTTGTTACTTCAAAGAATATTGTTTTGAACGCAGCATGTATGATGATTTACTGAAACTGATGTAAACAACGTGTAAACGGATCCGTTTCGTTTAGTGATAGACGTGTACACGTTGTTTACCAAATCTCTAAACGTGACACCCCTAAAGACAACATGGTTCATATGGAAGAAATGCATATGTGTAAACATTGTTTTAGAATAAACAGAACTATGGTGGCATATTTCTGCCACCACATAACCACTTAATTATCACGTTATATTAACTAGTTATCACGTTATATTAACTAGTTACTCACTTAATTATCATGATAAATATCTGATTAACGCATTAATTTTTATGTTAACAGATACTTATGTCAACATGATAATTATGTGGTTAACTAGTTATGTAACTAGTTAGTCAGATAAATATCGTGATAATTATGTCGTTAACTAGTTATGTAACTAGTTAGTCAGATAATTATCGTATAGTTACATAACTAGTTAACGACATAATTATCACAATACTTATTAACTAGTTAGTCAGATAAGTATCGTGTTAATTATGTGATTAACCACATAATTATCACGATACTTATTAACTAGTTAGTGAGATAAGTATCGTGATAATTATGTTGTTAACTAGTTATGTAACTAGTTAATCAGATAATTAACACGATAATTATCTGACTAACTAGTTACATAACTAGTTAACCACATAATTATCATGATACTTATCTCACTAACTAGTTAATAAGTATCGTGATAATTATGTGATTAACTAGTTATGTAACTAGTTAATCAGATAAGTATCGTGATAATTATGTGGTTAACTAGTTATGTAACTAGTTAATCAGATAAGTATCGTGTTAATTATCTGATTAACTAGTTACATAACTAGTTAACCACATAATTATCACGAGTATCGTGTTAATTATCTGATTAACTAGTTACATAACTAGTTAACCACATAATTATCACGATACTTATCTATCTAACTACTTACATAACTAGATAACCACAAAATTATCACGATACTTATCTGACCAACTAGTTAACGACATAATTATCATGATACTTATCAGACTAACTAATTAAATAACTAGTAATCAACATAATTATCGTGTTAATTATCTGATTAACTAGTTACATAACTAGTTAACGACATAATTATCACGATACTTATCTTACTAACTAGTAAACGACATATTTATCATGATACTTATCTTACTAACTAGTTAACGACATAATTATCACGATACTTATCTGACTAACTAGTTACATAACTAGTTAACGACATAATTATCGTGTTAATTATGTGATTAACTAGTTACATAACTAGTTAATCACATAATTATCACGATACTTATTAACTAGTTAGTGAGATAAGTATCGTGATAATTATGTCGTTAACTAGTTATGTAACTAGTCAGATAATTAACACGATACTTATCTGATTAACTAGTTACATAACACGTTAACCACTTAATAGATATCTAAAATATCATTATGTAGGTATCTGTTGGCAGTAGTGGGCAGTAACATACACTTTTTGTGTTGACATAAATATCTGTTGACATAAAAATTAACGCGTTAATCAGACATTTATCATGATAATTAAGTGAGTAACTAGTTATATAACGTGATAATTAAGTGGTTATGTGGTGGCAGAAATATGCCACCATACAGAACAGTTTATCATTTTCTTCTATCACTTAATTGATTTTTCTATCTGAGCATATCAAAGCGCTCAGGGGGCTTTAAACAAAAGCTATATTTTCCTACCATAAACTTTAACCCTATTTTATTTTACAAACCTTAAATGCTATTCCAGCGTTATTGACCAATAAATCAAGTCCACCATATGTATTTTGCAGGAAGGTTTTCATTCTGTCCATACTGGCAACATCATCTAGATCAAGCTGATGAAACTTTGGCTGCAAACCTTCACCATTTAAGCTTTTCACAGCTTCCGCTCCTCTACTCTCATCTCGTGCTAAATTAACGTAACCACAGATTCATAATTTTAATATCAGTTGAACAACCCCTTATTAATTACCCCCATGAAAAAATAAGTATTTATTACTTTGTCCAAATTGGTCAGTTAGTTGTTTAGCCAAAATATTTTAATGGTTTCACATCAATATCTCAATTTAATAGGAAGATTGGTTATGACCCATTTTGCTTTTAAAATCGATTGGTCAAAGGTCAAAAAGACTTTGAATAGCAGATTTCTTTCCTGATCACACGATAATACTTGAGCCAGAGATCATCAAGTGCAGCACTTTACAGAGGTTTTTTTTTCATCATCACTCTATAATACTTTTATGGTTCTGGTATTAACTGAATGTTAACACTGTTGGTGACAAGCAAACAGTTCAGTTCAATATCAACATGCAGATCCATGCAGTCTAAGTATGGTCAATTAGGCGATGTTTTCTACCCTGTGAATCAATTTTGACCGAGAAGCCCTATGTACAATTAATTGAGCTTTCCGCACTGAAATATGGACATGTCTATTTTATGAATTTAGTTTGACGACAACAATACATTACCTGTTAGAAAGACATCTCCATCAAACTGTTTACACAGGCCTCTAACAATGGCATAACCTATACCTTTATTTGCACCAGTTACCTGAAACACATTCATATATTAGCATTCTAGATTATAAAGTTTGTTTCAGAAATCTGGTACTGTGACTGTGTACTTATTCTTTTACACATGAAAGAGTGTTATGTATTTTTTTGCATGTTTGGTACAAAACCAAGTCAAGTTTTCTTTTTTTTCAGTCTTCATACCTGTGGTGTTATGTAACAATCAGTGAGATGTGCCTTTTTACCAACAAATGTGAAAAAAGTGTGATAGTGTGATTTTTCAAGCAACAGTTGTTTACATAACTATTGTTTTGATAGCCTAATAATTTGGCGTTTCAGTGTGACCCCTTTCACAGATCTGATATTTTATAACTGTCACACCTCTACAATGGACAACCTGTTAAATGTCAACCAGTAAAATCGGTCTGCCTTCGAAGTAGAAATAGTGAAACTATAGTAGTGGTACCCTTAAAGAGAAAGGACGACATTCGATTGTGCATTGATATGAGGCGGGCGAACGAGTAAGTAAAACGGGTTCGACACCCAATACCTACGGTGGAGGAACTGTGCTTCAAGATTTGAATGGATCTAAATTCTTTAGTAAATTAGACATTTCGAACGCCTACCGGCTTGAACTTAATCCCGACTCAAAGGAGATCATTATATATATATACGTTTATCACACATGTAGGATTATTCCAGAAAGTGCTTGAACAAATTAATTATACAAAGCCCAGGAACACGCAACATAATGGATGATATAATCGTGCACGCGCCAACGAAAGAAGAACACCAGCAGTGTCTAGATAATGTGTTGAAAGAGTTCAAGGAAAAAGGGTTTACTAAACCCTGAAAAGTGTCAATTTAAAATGTCAAAGGTGATATTCATGGGAAATGTGTTATCCGAACACAGTGTAGGTGACCTTCCGAATCGAAGGTACATGACGTTCTTGACGTGAGACCACCGCGTAATGCAAGCGAAATCAGATCTTTTCTCGGTTTAGTAAATTTCAATGCAAGATATATACGAGATTAAGCGACAATCTCAGAACCGCTTCGCAAATTGACGCGAAAGAATTTTTGGTTTAAATGGGGTCACGCAGAACAATCTGCATTCAATAATTTGAAAAAACAATTAGGGAGCGCTGATACTCGATGATATTTTGATATCAAGGCAAAAACTCAGGTTTTAGACAACAGCTGCCTGTAGCTGACCAATCACAGACTAAGATTGCCGTTTGATAAATCCCATATATAACAGTCCACTGTTGTCTATTTCGAATTGTTTTCCTTGTGCAAAGAGTACATGACCTTTCTAGTGCAGCAAGGACAATTGAATTATGTACTAAAAAATTGGGAATACATTTGTATATTTTTGAGGCCAGACGAATGTTTGTTTTTAGTTTAAAACAAATGAAAAGAGGTTATATTTTTAATACTGAGTACGCACAAACTCATAACAAGAGCTGTCAGTAGGTCAGCGCGCTCGACTTTTTTAGTGCTTGCCAATAAAACAAAACTTTGACAGTTAAGGGCACACAAGACTTTAACTAGGAATGTCTAAGTACAAATCAAGGAACATTTTCACAGAGTTATCTTCTTTTGCTTACAGATAGGTCTCATGATGGTACATAAGAGTACTCCAACTTTCAAAGTAATATCTCAAATGGTTAAGTATACAAGTGGACAAGAATGAAAATTTTAACTGAGTTTCTAAGTCAAAAAGGGCCATAATTCAAATAAAATCCTTGACATAATTACCTTCTCCTGTCCTTGTTTGGGGATCATGATGGTAAACAAGTATTCCAACTTTCAAAGTAATATCTCAAACAGTTTAGTCAAAAAGTGGACTGGTACGAAAAACTTAACCAAGATTCTAAGTCAATAAAGGGCCTTAATTTTTAAAACAAATCCCTGACACAGTTACCTTCTCTTGTCTACAGATGGGGGTAATGATGTAAACAAGCATTCAAAGTTTCAAAGCAATATCTCACAGGATTAAGGCAATAAGTGAATTTTACCCATATTCAATGTATTTTCTAAGTCAAAAAGGCATATATAATTCCATTAAAATCCTGACAGAGTTATGTACTCTTGTCTGTTGATGTAGGTCATGATCGTTAACAAGTATGACTAGTTTCAAAGCAATACCTCTAATGGTTTTGAAATAAAGTGAGGTGGTACAAAAAACTTAACCAAGCTCAATACACTTTCTAAGTCCATAAAGGGCCATAATTCTGTCAAAAACCTTGACAGAGTTATGTACTCTTGTCTGTACATGGAGGTTATGATGGATAACAAGTATGGTAAGTTTCAAAGCCATACCTCTAATACTTTTGAAATAAAGCGGGGTGGTACGAAAACCTTAACCAAGGTGTGACACCAACGCCGACGCCGGGGCGAGAAGGATAGCTCCCCTTTTCTTCGAAAAGTCGAGCTAAAAAGCACTGTTGGTACTCACTCAGCTCAGTGAAATGTATTTGGATCGTTCAC